>PVLD010033508.1:0-13592 GCA_004027595.1 Dinomys branickii
CTCTTTCTTTCTTCTGGAGCTACAACCCCAGGGTCTAGCCATGCTAAGCACAGCCTTTACCAGCAAGCTACATTCCTAGCCCCAGACTCTTTTTATTTGAAAATAAAGAAACATTAATTTACAAATTTATTTTAAAACTGATTTGTAATTAAAGATACAAATGAATTTTGCTAATGTTTGTAGACTGATTTAAATAAACTGCTTGATTTTATGTCTTGCATAAGGCACATGTAAGTAAATATACATGTTTGTTACCTAAAATATCAAATTAAAAGAAAAAAATGAACTTCCTAGTCTCTTGTTTTAGAAGCCATTAACAGATAAATGTTATTTTTGCTTAAGATAAATAGAATATATTTATACATGTATTTATTAAACTTTAGCATGAAATTTGAGGTAATGAGATAAGATTTTCTTTTAAGAAACATGTTAAACCTTTGGAATGTCTGGACACTCATTTGGGAGCTCTTATTATACTTTAGATTATTCTTTTGCAGTGTTTATTAGGGGAAAGGCTTCTTCTGCAGTATCATCAGATGTCAGTGAAACATACATCCATATTTTATTTTTAGTTTTGTCTGGAACACTGCTCAGGCGGAATATAGAGTCTGAAATGTTGTAACTTCTGTATAAAGAACTAAAAGGGCAAAGCCATGTGGAAATTCATTTCTTAAAAAATAATCTTTTGTAGATATAGTACTCTGGAGAGCACTGAAAGAATCTGAATATGGGCAGCAAATAAATTACACTATTTAGTTATCATTGTTTTCTTAGGTGTGAAGGAGGCAATGTGATTATATAAGAGAGTGTGTTTAATTTTGGAGACGGATGCTTAAGTACTTAGGTAGGAGCTGGGAGGGGAGAAAATGGGAGAGAATGTAAAAGGGCACCAACATAGCAAAAATTTAATTGTTAAATGTACCAAAAGGTGTTGAGTGTTTCATGTATTTTTTTAAAAAGTTTTTTTGTAGATTTGAAAATGTTCATTAAAATGTTAGGAAAACTTTAAGATTTGATATTTATTGGATATCAGATAAATAATCAAAACATATATTATCTAACTTTGTGTATTTTGGCAGCTGGAAATTTAAAAAGAGAAAATTCTTGTATTTCAACTTGCTGTCTCAACCCAGCTGGTGGGATACAGAATGCAAGTCTGAGGAGAATCAGAGGTTGGCAGTACCTTTGGAAGCCATTACTCCCAGAAAGGAGAAATAATATTATAGAAATGGATAGGAAGAAAGGAAGGGAAAGGAAGAAAAGAGGAAGGAAAGGGAAGATTTTAATAATAATGGTGAAAGTAACAATATCCTTGCATGTTGGAATTCACTCCATAACACTTTGCATGTAATAACCCACCTAACGTCTGTACTGCCTTGAGGGGAATTACCCAGTATTATCTCTCCTCACGGAAAATAAATCAGGGTAGGGGTGCACAAGTGATGCCTTAAGGTGTTACAAGAGGAGGCGGGAGAGCCAGAATCCCGATGTGAAGACCTGGGCTCCGGAGTTTGGTCTCTGAGTCGCTGGGTCTTATTTGCTTAGCCCAACAGTTTGTTTGCAAAGGCGTTTTCTTCAGAGGACCTAGTACCAGATCTAGCCAAATACTGCTACTGTGTAAAGTGAGTAGGTAAAGCTGGGATACTCAATGATTTAGACTCTGGAGTAATTTGCTGTGACTCTAGCTCCACATCCTCCTTGTCATGTGACACTGGGCAAGTTCCTTAGCATCTTGTTGCTGCTCTCAAATAGGCATCAGATTAGACTTGTGCCATTCTCGGAGGTCCCCCCTTGTTGCCTTTACCCTCCCCACTCCTTCTTAACTATGAGCAACGCACGCAGTTAGATCAGCGCCTGGTTCGTGGCAGATACATAATGAATGCCAGTGCCATTGAGCAAGTGACTGCTTTTGCTCTCTCGCTTTCACTTCCCCACTCTTGGGGACCACAGCTGTTCCACCTTGGGGTAGCCAGAAGAGTTACGGGACCCTTGTAAACTAGAACAAAGTGGTATTATTACTCTCTAATTTGCAGACGAAGATACAATGTCGGAATGATTAGAAAATTTCCCAAAGCCTTAGAGCGATGAAGAATAGAACTATACTTTGAACTGAGGCATGTCTCTCAATGCTGAACCCTTTCTACTTTACCAGACACTTGGAAAGTGAGACTTGCATTTAGTTTGAAGTTCTAGTAGCTGCATTTTCATGAGAAGAAAAGGTAAAATGTCAGCTAATGTTGAATTTGGTGTCTGTTAAATTGATGAATGCCTTCAATTATTCAGGATTTTTTCGTCCAAATAGGCATAACCAAAAGCTGGTAATTACAATCAAAATAAATTATTTTCTTTCCAAATGATGACTAAAGCTTTCCTTGATAATAGGATAATGTTTCAGTCTCTGTGCTTTCTCACTCTTTGTTTCTATGCAGTGTTATTGTTAAAATCCAAGACTTTCAATATATCAATTGAATATATTGCATACATATTACAAGTCAAAATGAGCCAGATTACCAGCACATATAATTAACTCACATAAATGTTTGATTACTTAAATATATAAACCACTGTTTGCCGGGATTCATTAACAATCCTGAAAAACATTGAATTTCAACAACCTCCACCCCCATCCTAGGAATATTTGACAATGTTGGGGGACAGTTTTGGTGTTTACAACCAGGAGATGTCCTGACCTCTAGTTAATAGAAACCATCCTACAATGCACGGGACAGAATGGTCTCCTATAAAGTGTCAATAGTGCCAATGCAGAATCCCTGATGGCCTCTATTAGGGTTTGTGTACTACATGTGAGAGTGCAGGGAGGTCGAGTAACTTGCCCAAGATAATTTAGCTTGTAAATGACAGAAGGAAGCTGGAAAAGTTGGTCTTTCTAGCACAAAGTCTATGCTTTACCTATACAGGGGCAAACCAGTTTCAGTACAATGTGGGTAAAGTTTAGTGCACCTATACCAAAACCATATGATTATTTCAAAGGGTAACAAAATGAAAACATGTCATTATCAAATGGAGTGTTGGTCAAGATCTTCTAACCATACCATGTTACCTGAAGTTAATGCTTAGAGTATATAATATGGAGAAAAATAACTGTAACAATGATAGAAAAAATGGAATCAGTTTTTCTTTCGTGTAATTACTTTGAGATTTTATTTATCTGTTTGCTTCTGAAAATGTTGTTACTGGATGGCAAAGCTTGAAAAAAAACATAGGCAATCAGATAAAATTATTCATGTTTCTAGGAAAGAGGATTAGAAAATGTTCCATCCTGATTTCATTAAAAATAGTCACATCACAACAAAACCAAAACTGATGCCAAGGCAGACGTGATGCATCGGTAAACGGCCTGAATACTAAACAATATTTAAAATGAGTTAATTGCAACTTGGGAAATACAAATAGATGATTTGGCTTATTAAAAAACAAGGCTGCCTGCTTATTGCGCTTCTTTGCATTTTGTTCCCTATTCAGCTACATATACAGAGGGATATAGTTACACCTTATACATGTATTCTCATGTAAGCAGTTTACAGAGACTGAGCCTAAGTATTTTAGACTTCTAGCAGTGCAAAGGAAAGAATAGTTCTTCTGAACAATTCTCCTCGGATTTCTATATAGGATTTCCAGGGTAGGAGATGGCAGAGTATGGCGAATGAATATACTGAACGTGGGGACTGAAGGACAAGTCAGATCTTATTGGGAAATTTTAATTTTGGAATGCAGAGAATGGGTGGAGTGGCGTCACTGCCAACTTGAAGATGGGGTGTGGCTTTGAAGATAATGTGTCTGGACTGAGAATAGTCACTCCAAGTGTAGTGCGCTGGGTATCTGCACCAGTGCGTGGTGCGTGTGCCAGGTGTGCAGGAACCCGAGGACTCACTTTGCAGGACATTTACCAAGCACCATTATTTTTACCGATTTGGGTAGTAAACTATGCTTGTCTCTTTTTGTATTATGAGCTATTTCCTAGGTAATTTCTAGGTGTAATTAGAACTTTCTTTTCAGGTCTAAGGAGTTTATCAATGTTAAAGAGATCTGTACAGAATATAAAATTGCCTAGGTGTGCAAGTAATTTGTGAAAACAGAGTGATAGAAACTGAGATCACAGAAGAAAAAGGACATATGTAGACTGAAATCAGGAGTGAAATTAGAAGTTAGAGACAGGTCCTTGAGAGCATTATTGAGCAGTCCCTGAGGCAATAAAAGGTCCCGTTTGAAGATGTGTTTAAACCTACCAAAGTCCACTAAATAAAAGTTGTGCAGAGATCTCAATACTTTCTTCTTCCTCTTCCAGGGCTACATTGTTCTCACCAACTTCAGTTGAGATGCAGTAAATACAAAGAGGATTTTGTGGCTCTTTTGATTATTATTTTTACTGTGCCTTTCCATTTTTAAGCAAACATACCTAGGGCATTGGTGGTTTCTCTTTTGATAGGTTTTCATACTTGTCATATTATAAGTTTTAAACTATTTTATTGAGATAGTTTTCCTCTGATAAATGAAGGATAACTTTCTGCTTGTTGGAAAAATATGTTAAATTTAATAATTTAAATTTCATAAAACTTGATAACTTGTTTGTGGTATAACTTGAGGATAAAAAAGACTGAAGAGCACAAGTAACTAAAATATGACAACCTGTGCTGCCGCTGACTTCCAAAATGATTTCAGTCAGGAAGTACATCCTTGGGAATTCTGAAAAATATGAGTGGGAAAAGCTACTGGCAGGTGAGCTGCAATGAATAATTGGAATACGTCCTTCTTAGCTGGCCCAGCAAGCTAGAATTGCTCGAGAAGTTGTTTTCACTGACAAATGGTTGTTCATTGTGTTACATTGTTCTAGGTGTGTGTGTGTGTGGGTATGACTGACATGTGGAGGCAAAGTCCATCTGAGACACAGGTGCACCAACCAATAGGCTTGTAGCCTAGCTAGAAGAGAGAAAGCAGAGGAAGTGTGCCTGTTTCTGCAGAGCTCCAGTCTTGCCATTTTGTTTGGACTTTGGTCTTTGATTTCTTCAGCTTTTCAATATAGACTCACACTGGTGGCTCTCCAGTGACCTACCAGGTCTTTGACCATGAATAAGCACTGCATCTTTAACACTTCTTGTTCTGATATAATCCCATTTGTTGATTCTTGCTGCTATTCCTCATTCCATTGAGGTTCTGTTTGGAAAAGCCTTTCCTACACCTGTGTCTTCAAGTGTTTTATGTATTTCATGTTCTAGTAGGTTTAATGTTTATATTTTAATGTTTAGATCTTTGATCCATTTTGATTGTAACTTACTGTATGGTGAGAGATAAGGTCTAGTTTCAATCTTCTGCTAAAACATAACCAGTTTTCCCAATACAATTTGTTGAATAGGCTATGTATCTTTTCAACATATGCTTTTGGCCTTTTCATCAATGATCAGATAGTTGAATATGTCTGGGGAGGTCTGCACCCTTAATTTTGTTCCATAGACCCAGATACCTGTTTTTGTTCCCATGCCATGTCATTTTTATCACTATCATTTTGTAGTATAGTTTGAAGTCAGGTGTTGCTCTACCTTCTGCTTTGTTCTTATTGCCCAAAATTGCTTTTGCTGTTCTGGTCTCTTTTGTGATCCATATGAGTTTTAGGGTTTTTTTCTCTAAAGCTGTAAAGTATACTGTTGGTATTTTGATTGGAACTGCACTTAATATATATAATAATTTTGGAAGTGTGGCCATTTTGACAATATTTGTTCTGCTTATCCAGGAGTAAGGGACATTTTTCCATTTTCTGATACCTTCTTCAATCTCCTTCTTGAAAGGACAGTAGTTTCTTTGTAGAGGTTTTTCATTTCCGGGGTTAGGTTAATTCTTAGACATCTCATTTTTCTTGAAGTTACTGTGAATGATGTTGTTTTCATACTTTCCTTCTCAACTCATTATTGGTGTACACAACTGCTAATGATTTGTTTGTAGCCATCTTCTATCCTGCTACTTTGCTGAAATTGGTTATCGAGTCTAAGAGTTTTACAAAGAACTCAAAAAAACTGAACCATCTAAACAATGGCAATCATTAAGAAATCAATCAGTAATAAATGCTGGCGTTGCTGTTGTGGAAAAGCAATGCTCCTTCATTGTTGATGGGAATGTAAACTAGTACCACCATTATGGATATCAGTATAAATTTCTCAAAGAACTGAAGTTAAAAATTCCATATGACCCAGCTAATCCCTTGCTAGGTATCTTTGCCAGACAGCTCAAGTCAGCATACTATAGCAGTACATTCATAGCAATATTTATAGCAGCACAATTCATAATAGCTAAATCCTTGAAGCAGCTTGTATACCCATCAACTGATGACTGGATAAAGAAAATGTGGTATCTATATATAATGGAATACTAGTTGGCTATAAAGAATGACAAATTGGAGACATTTGTAGGACAACGAACGCAGTTGGAAAATATAACGGTGCACGAAATAAAGAAGACATACAAGCTTAAATACCGTAAGGGTCTCTTATTTGAATGTGGCAAAGTACAGACAAAGAAACTGATAAAATATTGATAGAAAGGTTCCGGGGATGGATTTCTCGCAATAGAGAAGCGGTTTGAGGGCACAAGGGTGAGGGGCGAGGAGGAGGGGAAGGGGAAATGAGAAGAATAGAGATGCGCCATGTGTGTGAAGCTAATAACCCCAATTAGTATAAATATCATAGGCCATAACGTGAACAACACCAACAGCAATGAAAGATGTGACTGGGGACCTGGAGGAGGGCAGGGAGGGGGCTGAAAAGGGAAGGGGAACTTTTTTAAAAAAGAAAGAAACATGCTGTATTGTAGTTTGGAGTTTTGCAAAGGTAACAATACAGGACACATAATTTATAGAATTATTTTATAGTAGTCACTCAAAGAGTCATATACAAAAAGAGTGTAGGAAGTCTGTCTACACACTGAAGGCCAAAAGATCCAGCCAAGGCCTGGATCCCACAGTAATGTCCTGCATGAGTCCAGCTGAAGATCTAGAGCCGAAACAAGGCTCCTCACGAGTCCAGTTGGAGGCCAAGAGCCCACGACCGTGTCTCACGCAGGTCTGTTACACGGATATGTGCCAGCAGGCTGCCAGCAGGCTGAGGGCTCTGCACTGGAGCCAGGAAGCAATGCTTAAAAAATAAGAACTAGAGCTCCCACAAAAGGTACCACAGCCGCCCTCAGTGGCAGTGAGGTCCCCAACTCCTCTGATGATTGGAACAGCTGGGCTCCTACCAGGAAAGCCAGCACAACAAGCTTCTCAGGAGACGAGCAGTGCCCCCCCCCCCCCCCCCCCCCCCCCAGCCAGGAAGCAACGCTCAAAGCAAGGACAAGAGCTCCCCCCCGGATGAAAGGTAGACATTCCCAGCAACACCAAAGTTCTGACCTCGTCCTCTGATGATGACAACCAAGTTTATCAGGAAAGCCTGCATGACAAGGTCCTCGAAGAGAACTAACTACAGCCCCAGGAAAACCTCCAGCTCCCAACAGCTTTACTTTTTCCTTTCCGGTTCTGCCTCTTATGCAGCCAGCAACAATCCTCAGGGGGGCCTCCCACACCCAGCACCAAGCTGGTTCAGTTCAGGTAGGTGTTACAAGGTGACCACAGGTTGTCAACACGCCACCTGCTGCAATATGTCCACGTAACTATTTCCCAAGGTGATGTAAGCTATATGAACTACAAACATATAAATAAAATTAAAAAAATAGTGGAGAAAGGGCTTCCCAAAGAGGTTTGAAGTCATTTATCTACTGCTTGGTGTTGGTAATATAACAAACAAAAACAAAAATTAGCAAAAGGACAATTACTTCTATTTCCTACATATACAACCCAGTTCTTCTAGTCCTGTCTGAAAATTTTTAAAATGCTTTAGTCCTTGCAGGTTTTTTATTTGCTTTTCTATTTTTTTCAGTGGTGGTATTTGAGCTCAGGGCCTCAGTTATGCTAGGCAAATGCTTCACTATTGAGTTAGGCCCTTAGCCTGGTCTTGCATTTCTGAAGTATAACAGTGTGCACAGGGGTGGTTCTTCACAAGTTTATTCTGCTTGGTAGTGCTGTGGCAGGGTGGGGTGTATGCACCATCCTGTCTGGAACATGCAGCTACCAGGTTTGTAAACTGACAACACTAATGAATTAAAGAATTAGAGTAAAAGGAGAGTTTGTTTCAGAGAAAAGGACCCAAAAGAAAAGATCAACAGCTACCCTGGAAGCATAGGGGGCATAAAAGTGGACACCTATGGGGTTTTGTCCTCAGCTCCTTGTTATTTAGGCCTGGTGATCCCTCCCCCATCCCTCCGCCGCCATGAAGCGGCTGGAAGTTGTTGCCAGCTTGGCTGTAGCTGCCTTTGATCGGCTCTCTGGCTGTCTTAGACCCTAACCTTGGGCACTTGGCTGTTTGATTTTTTCCTGTCTGTTAATGATGGGTAAGTGCTGGGGGAGCCTTACAGCGAGGTAAACCAGAGTTAATGATTAAGTGCAGAGGACGTGTGTATCCAGTGAGACAGTACAGTGACGGGGAAGTCAAGAACACATGTACGTGGGTATATGTGTATATTCATATGATTTACATATTAAGTAAGTAAGAGTCCTTAGGTTGCTGCCTCTTACCTTTTTCACATTTTGTCAGAGGTGGGTGGGGGCAGTATCCATGGTCTTCTAAGTTTCTGGCTTCTTTGATTTGTTAGCTCTTTCTGATAAGTTCTTACGGCAGTTGTGTCACCTGGGCTCCTCTCTGGGTGTAGTTTCCTTCTCTTTTCGCATTCTAAGTGCTCTCACTGTAGAGTCTACCTGTCTACCTGAACAGGCAGATGCTGCTTTTAGTAAGATTCCCCATTAATTTTTAATAAAACCCATCTTTTCCTTGCCTAGAAGCTGCCTTTCTTTACAGTAGAAAGTGAACCAGCTTTCTTTTCTTTTGGCAAGTACTAGCAGAAAAAGAACTTGCTTTTTGGCACCAGTAGGAAGTTCCAGGTTAACCTGTATGAGATTGATGTCTGACTGTTTACCCTTCAATTAATCCCCATTATTTTCAATACAAATGTTTCTCTATGATATAAAGTGTCATCTAAAGATAGGATCGAATATCTTCTATTAGAAAAGAAATATAGTGATCAAATTCCACCTTGTAAATACTTCTGTGGAACAGAGATTTCCCCCAGATCTGACTTCACATTGTGTGTCTCGCTTGCCCTTTGAGAACCACACTATAACAACACACTATGGAAAGGACACACATAAAACTTGTTAAAATCATTGGAAAAGTGAACTGTTCACTAACTCAAAGAGTATACTACATTCACTCGTTCACTGAATCCACCTTGTTCACTTGTAAATTTCCCTACGTAGAATGAAATATAACAAATCACATTTTTAGTTCCATTTCAATCTGTTCTTGCTAATTTTTTGTTCTGCTGCTATGAACCATTTATAGATTACTAGGCAAGTTACTTCTAATATCTTTTATAGTACCCATCTCTTTTATTTTGGGTTAAAACATCAGAAGATAGCATTACTTCTAAGTTTCCATATTCCAGATATTTGTTGAAGTAGCTGTTTTGTTATGGTCTTCTTGTTGTTTCTTTAATTATTATGTTTTATAATTTTAGGTAATATTTTACTGTAATCTTATTACATTCCACAGAGGAAGAGAAAATGAATGTGTGGACTGAGTCAGCTATTTTGAACTCAAATCACAGACAATGTTTGGTCAGTGGTGGTGAGGGTAAGTATAGGACCAGCTACTTAAAGCTTTTGTTTATCCTCTACATATTTTAGTTATTTTAGATCACTTCCTCTTAGATTACATGTGGAAAAGAGAGAAAGAGGCATGAATACATACAGATACCATGTCTAAGTGCTATAAAGCTATTAAGATTGTGGGTGGCATCTTGTTTTTTAACCTGGTACTTCTCTTAGTTCAAATTCAATCAGAACGGGGAAGCACATCTATGATGTAAAATGTGCTCTGATTCTGTTTTTTATTTTTATGCTCGTTGATTTTTCTCTGGAAACCTCTCAGAATTGTATGGGAAACCTCAAATCTGGTGGGTCACTTACAGTTTGCTCAAGGAAAGAGAATCACTATGAAGGATATGGAATGGCAGATTTATTATAGGGATAAGAGCTCACACAACAGTGGGAGAATCTGGAGACACAGATGTCCAATAAATTGTGATAAGAGAGCAGGAGAAAGGCATTAATCCTGCTGAAAGGAGTTGGTGAAAAGGCACCTCTACATCTGAGGGAGGGCTGGAAGTCTCTGGAGCTCAGCAGAAGGAAGAGTTGGGAAAGAAAGCTGGAGAGAGCAATGCCAACTGGAACAGGTAGGGGTGGAGTGTGCACAAGGCAACACAAGCCTGTGTGCCGTGGTGTCCACTCGGGTGGGGCGGGCGGTGGTGGGATGACCTGAGCACCATGCCGGTGCTTTTGCGTGTTGTATTCCTGGTCCAGGACTCAGAGATTATGAAGAATGCGATCTGGTTGGAGCTGCAGATGTGCAGTAATTTCTGGCCCTCTCTAGGGAGACGAGGGAGCAAAAGAGGGCCAAAGTGCACTGACTGTAGCAACGACTGGGTCACCACAGTCAATGTTAAAAACCACAATGCCCACGTCTTGCTTTTTACTGTTGAAATTTTACATGAATTTTCAGTCCTCGGCTGGAACCCTCTGGAAGGGGGAAGTTCTTTGAAACATCCTTCCAGTTTGCTAAGCTGACAGAATTCCAAACCACTCCTACTGTGGGAATACAAGGCCATTGTAAATTCATTGACAAAAGCTCTTAGCTGTTTAAGGGTGTGCAGTCAGTGTGACTCACAGCCATGAGCATGCACTTACTGAGCACATCTTCGTGCTAAAACTCTGTTTGGCAGAAGAAAATCACAGCGAAAGTATAATATGCCATCAGGGAGCTTCCAGTAAACTGGAACAGATACAGAAGAACATCTTAGGTATCTGAACAAAGTCCACATCTAAGCCCATAGCCTGGCCCTCACACAGATGACAGTCCTGAGTAGCTGCTACTGAGTGAGGCTATTGAGTCGGCACCCACAGTCTTATGAAACTTATATTCTAGCAGTCAATATGTATTTATTAGTTAAATAAGTAATGCATGAGAGTGAGTTGAGACGGATATAAGTTAAAGATGTACTTAAGACTGGAAGTCTTCCCAGTGGGCCTGGATTAGGAGTGCTAGTAGGAAGGACGTATATGAGGAAGGGGTTTGGGTAAAGATGGGGCAACTTAGACAATACATAGGTTAACACGCACATGCACATACAGTAAGTTCACAGAGCCACAGACTCATTAGGAAAGAGGAGAAGGCTGAGGAAGATGATGAAGTAAGCATAGAGGAGATCACAAAGTGATCAGTATGCAATTGTTTATCAAAACAGTGGAAGGCAAATAAAGAGTTTAAAACTGGGAATGTTCTTGCATCTGAGTTATTTCATCTAGAGTCCTTCTTCACTGCAGATGCACTCCCTGAAAAGAGCGTAAGGATGACGTGGCTCTGAGGTGCTTAGGAGCCGCCTGAACCCTCACCTCACTGTCTCGAGCACTGTGAAAGGATCGTAAGAAAGTTAACTCAAGCAGAGATGAGTGGAGAAGATAGCTGAGAGTTGGAGGGGTGTATCTGACATTTGTTTCTGTCATTGGGAATAATTTCCTCTCTCTCACTATGTAAATACAAGAGTAACTATCTGTTTTAACACCAGATTTGTGTTGGATCCCCTGTTATTATCACGTAAACAACTATTAACTAATAAACTTCCACTGCAATACCATGACCTCAGGTAATATGAGTCATGAAAGAATGAATAGTCTCCCTGAGAGATGCTATCATTTGGGTCTGAAATGCTCTCCAAAGGCCTATATGATAAAAAATTTTCTGCAAGCCATTGTGCTACTTACAGTGGGTGGTACAACCTTTGGAAGAAAATGGAGCTGAAAGGGCAATGTTGGGTCATTGGGAACATGCTCTTTGGAGAATGCTGGGGTCCGGGCCCTGTGTCCTTTCTCTTTTCCATCCAGCTGCAATAATGTAAGCTTTGCCTCGTGCTTTATGCCATAATGTGTTGCCTTATGACAGACCCCAGAGCAGCAAGGCCAAACAACCATGGATGATGATTTTAAGAACTAGAGCCAAATTAAAATTTCCCCTTTATAAGGTACAAAGGCAGGTATTTTGTCAGAGCAATGGAAAGCTCACTGACAAGAAGACTCAAGAAAGAGAAAAATCCTCCAGTGAAGGTTGTTTCAGTGAAGATAAAATACTACACAGTGTTTGTTTACAGAGAAACAGGATCTTAGACGTCATGGTGGAAAAGGATTCAGGTATTGAAAGTGTAAAGTAGGTGACAGGACAGGAAATATTTACTAGAGAGGGGCTTACTACACATAGAACCATTTTAGAGTGATTGAAGTGATTAAAGACTGTGTATGTATCATATTTTATCAAAAATACCACTGTAAGGGCAGCAAATATGTATTTTTTGCTATACTATTAAAAATATATTACAGGAAAAAAATTTTTTTTTTAAATAAAAGCACAAAAACATATTAACAAACAGACACAAATTAGCACAAAAAACAGTACATTCAAAACTGATCCACAGACCAGGCAACATGGACTCAACAGTGGTTGTTGCTTTACCCATTGATATCTTCTAAGTGTATATATATGAACCCAGATACAGACATGCAAAATTGTCAGACAATTAATCCTCTCAACAACAGAAAAACACAAAAAACAAAAAACCAAAGACAAAAAAAAACCCAACAAAAAAACCCCCCAAAAACCCACCAATAGTTGCTGCCCTGCATATTGATATCTTCGAAGTGTGTGCTCAGGACAACACATACAGACATACAAGATTTACCAAACAACCCGTCATCAACTATTCCTTAGCATTAAGTGATATAATACAGTAGTAGAACCATGTTAGCCCTCCTGCATATATGTATATTCATATATACATACATTTTTGTCTCTTTCTTTTCTCCTTTCCCTCGTCCCATCTGTTCTTTGTTTTTGAGCAGATTTCCTTCATGTCTCTTAGTTTATATTCCCACCCTCAGGTTCTTACACCAGTGATACAATACGTTGTCTGCACATGTACCGCTGATTTATTTCACTTATGAGTATGGTCTCCAGTTTTGACCACTTGCCTACAAAGTCCCCAAAACTGTCTTTCTTTATGCTGAATAATATTCCATTATATAAAAATGCCACAATTTTTAAATCCAGTGTTCTGTGGATGGACACTTGGACTGCTTCCACATTTTAGCTATTACAAATTGCGCTGCTATAAACATGGGTGCACATATATCAGAGTGATATGATGTTTTCAGATCTTCTGGGAAAATACCCAGAAGAGGAATAGCTGGTTGGAATGGAACCTCTAGACCTAGTTTGCTGAGAAATCTCCAAACGGCTCTCCACAGTGGTTGCACCAGTCTGCATTCCCACCAGCAGTGTAATAGAGTCCCTACTTCTCCACAGCCTCGCCAGCATCTGTTATTAGATGACTTTTTCATACTGGCCAGTCTTACTGGGGTGAGATGAAATCTCGATGTTGTTTTTATTTGC
>PVLD010033509.1:0-13591 GCA_004027595.1 Dinomys branickii
AGAGACAGAGAGAGAGAGAGAGAGAGAGAGAGAGAGAGAGACAGAGAGAGACAGAGAGAGAGAGACAGAGAGACAGAGAGACAGACAGAAAGGAGGAGGAGGAGGAGAAAAAGAAGAGGAGGAGGAAGAAGAAGAGGAGGAAGAGGAGGAGGAGATGCCTTTCCAGGTCGACTCCAGTGAGCCGTCTTTTCTGACCAGACTCCACCCGCTAACCTCAGGTCAGGTATGATACAGCATCTCCATGATCCTGCCACTTTCTGAAGACGTAAGACTTTGGGGGTATTTTAGATCTAAACCGTAACTGTAAGTCTAGAAGCAAGAATTTGTCCTTCTGCCAAGGTCTTGGGTGATGTGTGAGCTCGTAGGGTAGGGAATGCTCTGCGAAATCATTGATGTAGGGGAAGCGTGCTTCCCCATGAGTCCAGGCAGAAGTGGCTTGGGAACTTTGGCAGTAGGCGGCGAAGGAATTCTGTGACAGCCTTTCTGGATCCCATTTGCCTTCTTGTGCCCTGCAGTGATCTTGGAAATTCCCAGGTGTTTCACTGGAGATTCCAGAAACGTTGTGGATCATATAATTTAGGGTTAGGGTTAAAATACCCCTATAGGCAGAGTTTAAGAATAGCTACTAGAAGCAGGAATTTAAAAGAGGGTATAGAAATTAAATGATGGAATATCTTAACTAAAAAATGAAAGATTTGGCTGAGAAAAGTGTTTTAGCTTTGTAAATCAGTCTAGGTTTCTTGCGAGGTACTAAGATTTATTTTACTTTATTTATGTATTGTACGTTCTTTAGTAGATAGGAAGCTATTTTAAACATAAGTAATTGAAATTTGAATCTATGACTTTATTTCGCATCTTATGACTTTAATTCACTTGCTGATTACCTGCTTCTGTCGTTTAGATTATAAGTTCTTTGACAACAGGATTGCTTTTGTCTTAACTAATTCCAAGCAATTAGTCATTAAAGATAATAAGGGTCAAAATGTGGTCACAATGGCTAGCAGTGATGTGGGAAAATAGAAGGAAATATGAAACATACTTTTTCAAATATACTCAAAGTTACATAGCAATGTATATATTATGTTGTTAATTATAAATGTCAGGTGCCAATATGACTACAATATGCAAAGGGAAAATTTCTGGGAAACACAATAAATAACTGAACATCTTACTCTAGGAAGTGGGTGCATAGGACATGTTTATTTTCTTCTTTGTGCTTTTATATTTTTGCTAAATTTACCTGTTCAGGTTTTATACCAGTTCTTGGATTCAGAAGCTTTGCCAAGCGATTGCATGTGAGCACTGGCCAATGTGTCCCTTGCAGACAGAGATGATTATAAGAGAGTGACTGCTTCAAGGAAAGGAGACAGGGACACCAGTGATGGGTCGCATGGAGCTGGGAATGCGACCCCAGCCTCCAGCAAACCGCACTGCATGATCCAAGCAGAGGCCGGTGATGGCCGGTGAGAGCCCCCCGGGTCTTGTTCTCATGCACTTGAGCACCTCCTCCTGCCCTGCCTTGCCGAGAGAGAGGACACCACAGGCCAGGTAACTGTGCAGAGCAGGTGAAGAAGGATAGCTCTGTTCAAAGTCATGCTCTTCCTCTTCAAACAGAGCAGCGCCAGTCCCTGGGCACGCAGTGCAGGAAGAAGGAAGCTACAGGTGACTCAGCAATGAGCTGCGATGTCTTGCCTTTCACCAAGGAGGCTACGGGAAGGTCAGGAATGTGGATGCAGATGTACATGTGGTCGTAGACGTAGATGTAGACATAACTGTAGCTGTGGCTGTAGACATAGCTGTAGCTGTAGATGATGTACAGATTATGCTTCCAGGTGTGTATGGGTTTAGCTATAGATTTACATGTAGTTTTACGTACTCACATAGAAGAAGATGTAGGTACAGCTATGGGTGTAGATGGGTATGAATAGATGCACAGAAAAAGGTATGTGGATGTAGATACACACGTATGTGTAGTTGTAATGACATAGATGTAGATACATGGCCAAGAATATATAAATGGTGAATCATACATATAAACGACAGGTGTGAGAGCAGGACTGGATGCCAGTGTAGGTGACGTTGATGTAGATACATACGTGTACGTACACATCTGGGTGTGGATGTTTATGCTGAAGACTTGAAGATATGTGTGGATACACATGTAGACATACACAAAGTAGACACAGTTTGTATGTAGATGAGGGTATCGATGGAGGTGCAGAAGCAGATGATGTAGATATTAGGTGCAGATACAGGTGTAGTTGTACATCAGGGTCCCCGACCCACTGGCTTGTGGTCTATGAGGAATCAGGCTGTGCCGCAGGCAGTGAGCAGCTGGAAGCCAGCGGCGCTCATTGCATTTTCAGCTGCTTTCATCACTGGCATCCGTGGCTGAGCATCTTCTGTCAGGTCAGTGGTGACATTAGATTCTCACGGGAATGGGAGCCCTACTGTGGACTGTGCATGCCAGGGATCTAAGTCCGTGTACCTCTGAAAAGAGTCTAATTATAATAATAATAGAAATAAAGTATACAGTGTAATTACAAGAGAAGTAAAGTGCATAATAAATGTAAAGCCTTTGAATCATCCTGAAACTAACTCCTCCCGTTCATGGAAAAATGGTCTTTCATGAAACAGGACCCAGGTGCCAAAACACTGGGGACAACTGGTGTAGCTGTAACAGCTGTAGATACCTAGATGTGTGTGTAGATGGCACCAGCACAGATCCGCAGGCGTGGTTGTCAGCGAGCTACATACGTGGACACACAAACACCCCACCAACTTCCTTGTACTGCTGCTGCAGTCTTACTCCTCGTCATTTTGTGCTCTGTGCTGTCTGTACACTGGGCTCTTTGATGCCCCTTTGCCTTTTTAAGTGTCATTCCTTCCACTTTGTTTTCCTGTACAAGTCCAGGCTTCTTCCAGAATCAGCCCAGCAACCCCACTGTCAGGAAAGCCTTCTTCTGCTGCTGTGGTTGTGTGGGCGTCCCCTCCAATCCCTTAGCCCCTGTGTTTTTCAGCCTTGACTTCTTAGCCCACAGGGAGGTTAGAGGGCAGCTAGAGTGAGCTGAGGACCAAGCTATGGCTCAGACTCAGGGCCGTGAGTCTCGAGTGGTCACTCTCTTTCACCTGAGCACAGCCAGGGATCTTAGGGACAGTGCATTTGTGTTTATAGTTGAGTTGGTGCCAGGCAACGCTTCTGTAACTGTCACACTCTAGTGGGAAAAGTTCTGAGGTGAGAGAAACCATAAAAATGTGCTTTCACCTGGTGGAGACAGATGGCACTGTGGCGCATGGTCCTAATGACATTTCAGTCACTCATGTAATGGGAAGGGAGGGGAGACAGGAGTCAAGGCAGGGGCTGGGCTGCTGGGGTGATTCACAACCCCATACCATGGCCTTTGCCTTATTCACCATTTATGTGCTGTTTTAATTTAAATTCTATTGGCTTACGGGTTGTCTACTATCTGTAGATGTGTTTCATATTGTATGCGCTTGAGCACTAAAGGAATTTGCAGTTATTGCCGTGGATTCCTTGTTGCTGTTGTTGTTTCTTTCTTTTTTTTCTTTTTTTTTGAGACAAGGCTTCACTTTGTAACCTAGGCTTGTCTCAGACTCAAGAGTCTCCTGCTTCAGCCCTGTGTGTGTTGAGGTCACAGATGGGCTTGTACTGCCACACGCTGCAGACTTATATCGTTTAATAGCTGTCCTTACAACACAGTGAGTTACCTTGTGAGGCGGCCGCAGAAGCCTTCCATTCTCTGATAGAAGTTTGGGAAAAGCCGATTGGGTGGTGAAGCAAATGGACTCCAGTCTAACTGCTTAGGTTCAAATCCTTCCTCCTTTACTGATTCTCTAGGTGACCTGAAGGGTATGTATCTGTGTGTGTGGTTTAAATATTATGTTTTTAGTTGGAACATAAAATTTGTACATAGTTGTGGAGGTTCTGCACCAAGGTTTATATATGTAAGCAAGGTATTGCGATCAACCAGCAGAGTCAGCATTTCCATCTCTTCCAACATCAATCCATTCTGCATGTTGGGGACTCAATGTTCTCACTGAGAAACGGGGGAAATATTGACACCAACTTTAATATGGATGTTCTAGGGTTAAATGAGAAAGTCCATGCATTCTGGTTAGGGCTTTCTAGAGGAAGAAAATCAGTAGGAAAAATATAATTCTGCAAGGGAATTCATTCAGTATCTCATAGGGTTAGAGTCTACAGAGTCCACAGCAACCTCTGCACACTGTAGAGTGGAGGACCCAGAAGCTGCTCAGCCCAGGAAGCTGGAAGCTACAGAACAGCTGGGACCAAGGATGCAGCCGAGGCCAAGGCTGAAGGCCCACAGCTCCCTGGAGAGCAGCCGGCGCAAGTCCACAGTGAAAGGCCGGAGAAGGTGGAGTCTGAGACCCACAGGTTATGACAGCAGGGAAAGACGCACAGCTCAAACCAGACGGAGCTTTTTAAAGCCGACTCCCTCTTCCCCTTTCATTCTTATCCTGCAAGACTATTGGACGGTGTCATCCACATCAGTTATGGGACTTCCCCTCAGTTTGCTGGCATACATGCCAGTCATCTCTGGAACCGCCCACAGACATGCCCAGAGGTGTGCTTGAGGAACCTGCTAGGCTTCTCTTCATCCAGTCTAGTTGGCAGTCACCGTTAACCATCACACTACGTAATGCACTCCGTGTGGGGAATCATGTGACCATCAACAAAATCCGTGTTAATGTTAGTAACCACCTCGAGAGCAGATGCCGTGTCTTATTTGGCTCTGTCTCTTGAAAAACATTAGGTGTTTGGAAATTACTAAGTATAAAAATTCATTAAAATCCACTGTTTCTCCTCTGTAGTTTCCTGCAAAGGGATTTCTCTAGGAAGATTTAGTCCCGTCACGGTCCCCACGGCAGTCCTGACTGAGGCAGAAAATGCCAACATCTGTGTCTTCTGACATCGGGGCTTTGTGATTAGAAACAATTTTGAATGATCCTGATACACAGAATGACGAACGTCTGAGATGACGGGTTTGATCATTACTCCTTCTAGACATGCACTGAAATGCCACACGGTACCCTATAAATATGTACAAGTGTTATAGGTTAACAGTATATTTCAAAACAATCTTATATGTATGTGAATACTGGTGCATATCCAAGGCCTTTGAATAGCACTGCTGTCCTTCACTGAGAATATGTAGCTCATGACTCCTGGAACACACAGTAACCCAGAAGATCCTTTGGGCCAATGAGAGCTGCATATTTTTTTTAGAAAATGCTCCCTTTGTGTGTGAGATGGTTGCCCATTGCCTCTCCAACGCGGCCTTGGGAGAACCTCACCCTTTCCCCACTCCCTTTGATTTGATCTGATTTATATTTCATGGATATTTTGTCTTTGCTCCAGGCCCTGGCTGGCCAGTTTCGCTTCCACATCCTCAGAGGCCTGGCTGGCTTCCTGCAGCTCTCCTCAAAGAGAGTTTTGCTAGTTTTATTCTTTCAGTGTGCACAGCTTGCCCAGAATGGGCATATTCACATGAGCTCCTTTATTTCTACCTCCTTTGATCACTTCTGCTGTCACCTGAAAGAAGTCTACAATCGTGAAAACGTGATGGATTCTCATGGTTCAGCCACCAAAAACTTCCAAGGCAGCCTCCGGAACCTGATGAAGTGTCTCCAGTACAGCCTCATTCTTGGGCTAGACTTCAATTTCTCTCTTCTCTCACCTGCCAGTTGTTTCTCTTTGTGTGGCAAGGACTTGCCCTAAAGTGTTAAAACACTAAAGCTCACCACAGATAGGGGCAGGAAGAGAAACAACAAAGATAGAGGTGTGGGAATAGCTGTGTTCATTCAAGATGAGGCACAGCAACAATTTTTCTTGTGACAGACTCATTATTAGCATAAGTGACCCAGGAAAATCTGAACAAAGACCTGGGCAAACTTCTTCAAAGCCAAAATGTGTATCTGATAAACCCTTGGGGAGATGACAGATGTCCAACATCCTATATATAGGAGAAAGCTGCAATATATGTAATTCTTGCTGTAAATGTATTTATTATGTATTGTAAGCATGAAGTTACAAACAACAAGAAAATCAAGAAGATGACAAGCTGGTGTTTTATAGTTTTTGTCAGCCACATGTACATCTGAGAGTGTCAGTTCTTACACACAGTGCCCTTCCACCACTGCTGGTGGGTTGGTTCCCATTCCTCTGAGAGGTAGCTGGGCCTCATTTTGTAGAGTAACATACTGGCACAGCTCATAGTCTTTGCAGTTCTCCTTATTGCATTTCTTTTGGGGGACGTGGCTGCACATGGATCAAAGCGGACCTGTGAGAGGGTGTGAGAGCAGCCCTGTTCTCTATCTGGAAACAATAATCCCCACAGAGTGAGAGAATGAGCTGCTATTTCCACAATAGAACAGTAGTCTGGAGCTGGAACATGTATATCCCAGCTGTACAGGAAACAATGGGTGAATTCGGATTGTGTCACAGTCAGTGAAAAAATCCCCGAAGAGTACACATGCTATGTTTCTTGGTGCAAATACAAAAATGATATTATATGCATTATTTATGTCTGCACATACAAGTATATATGAATATGTATGTGTGTGTGTGCGTGTATACACATAGAAACAGGCTGAGTACATTTTATGCAAAATTCTTGGGATAGGACATATTTTGAATTAAAGTTTTTTTCTGATTTCAGAATATTTGTATATATTTGTATTGCCCAACTCTAAACATACAATTTATTTATCTTTCATAGACATTTTATGCACAAGGCCTGAAGTTACTTTTATACAATTTTTTAATAGTTTTGTATATGAAACAAAGTTACATAATGTGGACTTTTCTACTCTCGGTGTCACATTAGGACTTCAAAAATTTCAGATTTTGGAACATTTTGCATTTTCAGATTAAGGATCCTCAGTGTGTATATGTAAACATATCTATTGATGTTTTGTGGAAATATCTAAAGATGGTATCAAAGTGTATCAAAATGAAGAAATTAACAAGGGGAGTGGGTACAGGATTCAGAGTCTATCATCTGGCAGGGAGGAAGAAGATTCTGTCCCATGGTCAGGGGAGGTTGCTACCATGGTGTAAGGTCTTGGTTTTGGTTTGAGTAGTTGATTATTACATGGGTGAAGTACAAGATTCCAATAACCAACTGTATTGGTCATCTGTGAAACATTACAACAAAATACATGAGATATTTGCCTTGACAAATAGAAAAGGTTCACTTAGCTCAGGGTTCTGAGGTTGTGAGTACAAATATTGTGTGGGCTTAGAGGGGGCCTTTCCCTGCGGGCAGCAAGCCTGGCTTCAATAGCCATGGTGATGAGTGTGTGTTAGTGGAGAACACTGACACCTCCTACAGAAACTGAGAGAATGGAAAGCCAAAGAGGGTGCGTGGGCCTGGCTGCGGCCCCACAGCTCCTTTAGAAAGCATACCTAAGCAAACTAAGTTTCCCACCAGCCCCACCTCCTGAAGGTCCATAGAACTGCAAATTGCTACCTCCCAGGAGCCATGCTGCTACCCACAGACTTTAGAGATGCTCCAGTACTACTAATGAACAGCACCAACTCAGCAAAATGGAGTGGCCATGTCCAAACAGTGATGAGTGTATGTCATTATTAGGGAAATTCAGGCACCTGAACTCCAAAGAAAAACACTAAGACAACACCAAGTAGGAATAAAAACAAAAGAACAACAGACAGACAGAGGTCATACTCAGTCCTCCTTATGGTGCGGGTGAACTTGAACAACAAATGAAAATGGTGCTGTGCAGTGCCAGGTCCCTGGGTCAGGGTCTTGGCTGTCTTGAGCACAGGTAAGGGGGCCTGGAGCTTGGGTGTTGGGGGCTGGCAGGGACATCTAGGTTCATGTAGGGTAGAGTGGGCAGGTCGGATGTGCAGGTCAGGACCCACAGTGTGGTTTAAGTAACTATCAAGAAGCAGGTCGGGAATGAGGGTGATGAATGGGCTGGACGTGAAGCTGTAAATGGGGGCATTGAGTCCTTGAGGGAGGAAAGATGGAGCCAGATGGGTGAACCAGGACGTGAAAACAGGTTGGGTGGCATGTTCAGAAGGGGCAGCCCTGCTTGGGGAGTCCAGAGCCTGACTCCATCCTGCTGGGCAAGGATGCAAGAGGTTGCTTCACCTCCACATTCCTCCATTTCATTTTCTACAAAATATATGATATAAATACAAATGCAACATATAACGGAGAATTTACATATTTTAAATAAAATCATATAAATGAATAATATATTATAGAAATTTCCTCAACAGCTGCCCTCAGCCTTAACAGACTTAACTCTTGCAAAGCAATTACACCCTGTCCATATGATACAGAGAAAATCCTAAATAAATGCTGGAAGTCAATATTATTTATTAGCATTGTATAAATTTGAAGGCCTTCTCCCAGCAGGTTAAGGTCATGTGTTTGGGGGAGAATACCTGTGTGGGGAGAATATCTGGCCCTGGCACAGTCCTCTGACTGACGTCCTCCAGGACATCAGACTCTTTCTAGGGTCACCTGTGAGTCCAGTGAGGTCTGAGTGCATCCACCATGGGTTCCTGTGCTGGAAGATTGGTCCCTGGTTTGTTGAAGTGAGAGACAGTGAAACCTTTGAGTTGGGCCCAGTGGGAAGTAATGAGGTACATCACCCTCAGAAGAAATTAATGCTGGTCCACTTGGAGTGCTCTACTTAGGGTTATAAAACAGCAAGACAGAGCTGGTTGTGGCAGTGTATGCCTGTAATCTCAGCACTGTGGGAGGCTGAGGGAGGAGGATCACAAGTTCAAGCAAGCCCAGACTGGGCAACTGAACAATTTAGGCAGACCCTGTCTGAAAGTAAAAATAAAATTTGAAAATGTCTTGGGATGTAGCTTAGTCCCAAGGTCCTGGATTCAATCCCTAGAGGTGAAATTAAAAAGACAGTAGCCTATCTGCTTGCTCTCCATCTTCCCCTCTCCCTCTCCCACCTTCCACCCAGACTCTCCCATCATGCTGTGCCGCAGCCAGGGGAGCCCCACTGGAGACCAAACCTGTGTCAGTCACAGTTTACCAAAGAAACAGATATAACAAAAGATATGCAAGTGCATAAGAAATCACTAAGTTGGTTTGCGATGATCATCCACAGAGTTGGATGAGGGAGTGTGCAGAGGATGTCCGCACACTGGACACCGAAGGATTCAGTCCAAGGTTGGAGCTCACTGCTCTGTTTGGTGCAAGTCCACATCACGGTCTCTGACGGAAGGCTAAAAGGCCCAGTGTGGAAGTCAGAGTCTGGGCTAAAAGCCAGGAAAGGACGTCCAAGTTGAAGGCAAAGACTGGAAGCCCCTCTCTCCTTCCTCATTTCCCTTTTGTATCATCGAGGTGATGAGCCGCCCTAGGGTGGGTCCTCTACAGCCTAGGGTGTAGAATGGCTGAGCCAACTTAGTTAAGCTTCTAAACCTCTCCAGTTGGCACAATGAGTGAACCACTACAGAACAAATGTGCCCTGATCTTGGATTTTTCAGCTTCTGCTCTGTCAGCAAAACAAATATTTTCTGTGTGAGACATGTTGCTTCTGGTATTTCATTATAGCAGCGGACTATGATTGTGTTATTGAGAGCATGAAGTCTGCTGTTATGGAGACTTGTGTTTCATCTGGGCTCTGTCACTGGCTCTGAGATCTCAGTTTTCTTAACTACTCTGAGTTTCAGATCCCATCTTCAAAGCAGACACCATGCAGTCTACTTTAAGATTTGCTGTGGGGATTGAATCAGAGAATATGGGCATCTGCATTTTGCAAGGTTATGCAAGAGGAGAAACAACTGGGCAAGCTGAACTCTTCCTCAGAGCAACTTAAAAATTTATTTTACTTTATTTCTTTTATAATTTTTGCAACACTGCAGATTGAACTCAGAGCTTTTGCTGTGAATTGTATTCCCAGCCATTTTCATTTTATATTTTGAAATGGGGTCTTGGTAAGTTGCTAAGCTGCCCAGGGTGGGCTTGAGGTTGTAATCCTCTTTCCTCAGCTCCCAAAGCACCAGGATGACATGCCTGCACCATCAAGCCTGACTAGCAAACTTAACATAAATGCATGGAGAAAGTTATGATTATTTCATGACATTTGAACATTTATTTTCAAAATGCTAACAATTCTCTAAAGGCCAGTTATAGATGTATAGGGAACATTTTAAAAAGTAAAAGTAATATTACTTAGTAAATTGCACTTTGGAACATTAGACACCCTGGGAATTGCAGTGTTTTATTTTGTTGACACCTCCTTGTCCTCGTGTAACTCAGGGTGCAGCGTGGGTGTCTTTCCAGTGCAGTGGCTGCTTGCCACTTTCTCCTCTATAAGTTGGTCTCAGCTTCTGACTGTGTCCTTATCATCAGCTTCCATCTGTGACCTCTGCGCTTTCCGTGTGGGGTGGCCTCTCTGAGACCCCTTCAGTGGGAATCTTCTGCCAGCCTCATATCCTCTAGGTCGGACACTGGAACCCTTTGTGTCACACTCATTTTGGTCACCAATGATGTCAAGCTGCTGCCAATGGGTTGCTCCCCTCGCCACAGGGGTTGGCTCCTTCTGGCGGTGAGTAGTCCCGTTTCTTCCATCAGTGACCTCTCCTACAGCTCAGTTTACATTTAATTCCATTTCGCTTTCTGGCATTCTTGTTTTCCATGCTTTTGCTGCCCTTTCATCTTTGGTGGCCAGTTCCTTAGTGAGATTACCAAAATTAGTAAAAAAAAAAGTCATGCCAGTTTTTACGGAGAGATGGGCAGCACAACTACATGCTTGCCATCCCTCCGTCCCTCTCTTCCTTCCTTCGTCTTTTCCCCCTCTTTCTTCTCCTTCTCCTCCTCTTCTTCCTCTTCCTCCTTGTTCTCTCTGTCTGTCTCTATCTGTTTGTCTCTGTCTGTCTGTCTCTCTCTCACTCTTCATTATTTGTGGTTGAACTCAGGACCTTCACATTGAGCAACATCCCCAGCCTTCTTTATGTAATTTTATTTAGAGACACAATCTTGCTAATTGGTCAAGGTTGGCTCAAACTTGTGATCCTCCTGTCTCAGCCTCTCGGAGTGCTGGTATTATAGCCTTCACCACCACACCTTGCTGACTGCATGCTTTTCTGTCAGTACATTCAGGAGTTTGTCTGTGACCTTAAAGCCTGTATGTGGCTTCGTGGACCTGAGTGCAGGGAGCTGCACAGATGTGACCCTGCAGATCTTGGGAAGCTGTCCTAGCTGCAGCAGAGCTGGGCCCCTCTGGGGCCCTGTGGCCTCTGCAGAGACCTGAGGCCCCCCGGCCCCTCCAGCCAACCACGCTGCTGGGCAAATGTGTGCTCCCAGTGCAGGTGACTACACTTTTCAGTTCTTTTTCTGAGGTCCTCTTAGGAGCCTCTGCTGAGATGTTCTCCTGGGGATGGGAAAGAGGGAACCCGAAGGAGACTTTTTCCCTGTGCTAATTCACCGCGGGGTCCATATCCGTTCTCACCTTCCTACCCTTGACTCCCAGCTCCTGGGTCCATAAAAGCATAGAAACCATTTGTTCAGGGTCTTGGGGGTGAGATGACCCCACCTCCGGATGCTCTAGTCAAGCAGCTGTGCAGGGGAGACAGCAGGGCGGGGGTGTGTGTCTCTGTTTCTGGCTTAGCCTCTTCTTCACACCAGTGCAGCAAGTGGCCAAAGGGCTGGTTGTTAATTCTAGCTTGATTTGTGGCATACACTGGCCATTCCAGCACCCGGAGCTTGACTCAGAGCTGGGCTGAGCTGGGGACACTGGTAAGTTGAACTAGTGGGGCCAATCACTGGCTGACTCTGAAAGAAGTAACACCATGGCCACTGATGTGACATGTATTACCTGTTTATGGAGGAACTTGGGGACGAGTGAGCTGGCCGTGATCTTTGAAGTTGAGGTAAACACATTGAGCACATTACGGTGCCCAGGTGATGGTTGTCATTGGAAAGACAGGTGTTATTTCAGTTGTGCTCAATAAAACCAATGTCCATCAAAACTGTGCAAAAGGAAGACTACCTTTCTTTTTTTGTTTTGGAGATAAAACAGAAAATAGGATAAAGAATTTCAAAAACAAGATAATAGAGGATTAACAATGTTTAGCGTATTGAGTGTTGTTATCTTCAAAGTAGTTCCTCAGATTATAAAATATAGCCATGCAAAATTGATCAAGCAATATAAGCACAAATCTTTTTTTTCAATGAACTAAAAGAGGTCAGTAGTATAACTGTCTTAGCTACCTTTCGTATATATATATATATATTTTTTTTTTTCTTTTCCTTTTTTCCTTTTTTTCCCCCCTTTCCCCTTCCCTTCCTTCTTTTCACCCATCCCAGTATTATATTCCACACTCACAGGTGTCTCTGCTGCACACAAAGACACACTTTGCATCTCTGAGAGAAGACGAATTCTGTGTCACTTGGTAAATTGGTTTATCAGGAAATTCCTCCGAGGACCCCCGACAGGGAGATGCTGATTCAGTGGAATCATAAGATTTGGTTGCGCCCTAGTTTATCATTGCTTTTCTCTTAAGGGCGAATGACTCAGGTATCTAAGTCTTACTTTCCTTTCTCTGTCCACTGATGAGAAAATAACTCCCCTTGAATTGGTTTGATGAGGAAAAAGCAGCAAAGGTGATGACGTGGGGAATGATAGCGTGAGCGGTACTGGAACAGCTGGATGTCCACGTGTGCAAAGTGAGTCTACACACAGGCCTGCACCTGCCACAGAAGTGAACTGGGTCAGAGACCTAAAGGTGAAAAACTAATCTGTAGAATTCCTTCAGAGTAACAGAGGAGATGACCTTGGGCTGGGTGATAATTTCTCTATATAACTTGGCCCATAAAAGAAAACAAAATAGAGACTTCCGGGAAGATGGCGACCGGGTAGGCAGCAGAGAGAGAACCTCCCAGAGGATTACCACCCAAACAATGAAATATAGCAATATGAAGACAGAAATGAGGACTTCCAGGAAGAAGACGACCAGCCGAGAGAGCGAGTGTGGAGGGAAGAATGGCTTCAGCTCCTGAACCCAACAGAGAACGCGCTACTGGGACAAACTGCGCCAAACCGGGCAGCGCTCCGGGATCCTGCTCAGAGCCCCACCCCCACAGCCAGCGCTGCACGAACTGGAGCAACAGCGACCAGTCGGCGAGATTTCTGAGTCGGGGAAAATCTCCATCCAGGGAATAACATCTGAACAGCACTCCTGTCTGCACGATCGATCACAGGGTGAGTTAAGTGAGCGCTCTAACTGGTTTTTCCTGAATTGGGAAGAAGCTCAGCCCAGCGAGAGACATCAAAGCAGCTTTAAGGACTGCGGGATCTCCCAGGTGGGAAGACCTACTTAGGTGCTCCAACGGGTTTTGTGAGGGGGGAAGAAGCTCCACCCAGGGAGGAACACCTGAGTGGCCTATCTGCAAGAATCCTGGGGTGGCGAGCTGTTTATTCGCCCCGGCCAGGTCTTGGGGTAGGGAGTAGAAGCAGAAATCTCAGCAGACAGCTTAAGGGACATTCTCCCAAAGAGAAGTAACCATTGGAGCAGCCTCTGCAGCAGACCTTTGCCTGCTGAACTGTCTGT
>PVLD010033510.1:0-13589 GCA_004027595.1 Dinomys branickii
CGACATCACCAGAGGGGATCCAAAGTGTCACATCAGCCTGAGAGAAGGTTCAAAGTCGGCATTTAAAGTGTGGTTTCTACTGAATGTGTCATCTTTGACCATCAGAAAGTAGAAAAATCCTAAATCAGTTTTTCCCTAATTATGGTCTCTTTTTTTTTTTTTTTTTTTTTTTTTTGCACTATAGGACAACCCAGGACTTTCACACTAAAGTATATCCCAAGCCCTCTTTTTATTTTTTAACTTTGAGGCAGGGTTTTGCTATGTTCCCAGGCTGGGCTCAAACTTGGATTCCTCGTGCCTCAGCCTCGCACAGTTCTGGGGTTACAGGCATGTACCACCACACCCCACTCTTTTAGCATCTCTATCTTTTCATGCTTTCATGCTAAACAATAGAAGGAAGAACACTTTTGGGGGGAGAATAATTTGCAAAACTATTCTGCTTCTTTTTTTTTTGTAGTTTGAAAAGAAGTGAACCTGGGGCTGGGGATATAGCTCAGTGGAATAAGCGCTTGCCTAGCAAGCGCAGGGTCCTGAATTTGATCCCCAGTACCGCAAAAAAAAAAAAAGAAAGAAAGAAAAGAAAAGAAGTGAACCAGACTTTTAATGGAAAAAATAAACATTTAAATTAGAGATTGTTATGAGTTGCCATGATGTGTGGCCTTTGTTAGGTATTGTGTATGTTCACATGTTTCCTGTTACCACAATGAACAAGAAACTTAGAGCTTTTGTTTTTTAAACTCACAGGGGAAAAAAATACTGAGAAAGTCAAGTCATATGGGCAAGTGTGACCACTAATCTTGATTACAAACTTGATTAGCTTAAGAGATACCTAGGAGATTAGTAAAGCAGTGAAGCACCCTTCCAAGTGTGCCTGGATGGATCATGGGGGTGTGAACTTGGGGACTGCATCTGGTCCCTGGCCCTTTCTTTGGGGACTCTTCCTGTTCTCTGTGCTTCCAGGCTGCCGTGAATTGAACAATATTCCTTTACCACACCCTTCTGCCGTGATGTTTCTGCCTCGAAGTCAGCTGACCATGAACTGAAACTTCTGAAACCATGAGCCCAATTAAATCTCTCCTCCTTTAAATTGTGAGTATCAGGTATTTTGGCCTAGCAACAGAAAGTTGACAAACATGGCAAGCAGTTCATAGATAGGACACCTGTAAAGACTAACGAGAAGACAAAGAGATTGTCAACTCCTGTAAGTCATCAGAGAATTGCATATTGAAATGGCATCACTTCAAACTGAAGTCAATGACATTTCTAAAGTTGAATAAAACCAAGTGCTGCAGAAGATGGGAAAAATGGACTCTTAAGCATTACTGGTGGGACTGCAAGGTGACACAGCCACCCTGGAGGAGTATCTTAGGAAGGAAGTCTGTGTAAATCCTGTGACACAGAAAGCCCTCAGGTCTTACCCTCAGAGTTACATGTGATGGTGGTAGAGCCACACAACAGAATTGCACGTAGCAGTCAGAAGCAATAGACCAGATTTACAAACAGCGCGTGGACAGGTCTTTAAGACAGCACGATGAGTGAAAAAAGGAAGAAGATTTATAGCTTCATATTGAATTACTATTCTTATAAATTAAAAACACATGTATGCCAAAAACCACCATATATCTGTTAAAAGGATGTCTCAGGCTGGGCGTTAGTTCTGGGAGACCATACTGAGGGAAGAAAGGAGCAGGCTTGGGGGAAGGTAAAAGAAAAATAGGAAAACAAGCAAAACCAGAGAGGTCTGTGCCCAGGTCAAGGAGGATGGCGATGGGACAGGATCTGAGGTATATGTCTGACTTGGCTCTCTACATCTGACAGCAACAGAGGGAAGATCGATCAGAAGAAGGAGGGAAAGGGGAGGAGGGGAAAGGGAGGGAAGAGGAAAAGAAGATACACATGGTCACTGTTCTCAAGGAATGCAGGGCAACCATGATACACCTTCATTTTAAGAGCAGAAAAACAGAAACACTGAGGCAGGAGGAGCTAGCCCGGCCCAAGCAACTTAGTACGTTAACAGGACCATGTCCCAAATTAAAAAATTAAAAAAGGACTGGGCATTTAGCTCAGTGTGACCACCCTGGGTTTAATCCTCAGTACTGCACAAAAAGGGGGGGAATGAATTTGAAAATGAAGCCTTTAAAAGACTGGCCCAAGTTCACATGACAAAGAGAAACCTGGGCTCAAGTCTTCTCATTTCTGATTTAAGCTCTTGTTGTGGACTCTTTTTCTGAACGCAAAGGAGAAATCTATGTTTAAGGACCCACGTCCAAGCTTTGTGCTAGATATCTAAGATGGGGACCAAAAGGATGCGAGAAGGAGGAAGGGCTCCAAGTGAGCTTGGGCAGTGGTCGAGGACTCTGCTCTGAGCAGACCAGCCAGCTGGGCAGCAGCTCAGAGGGACTGGGACCAGTGCTGAGAAAGCAGCAAGGAGAGTCAAAATTTGAATAGGTACCGCTGCCATATCCTCAAGGACAAGGTGACTTGTGCAGACAGTCTCAGTGGGCTTTCCCTCTCATTCTTCAGCTGCCCTGGGCAGGAGTGTCCCTTCATTCTAACTCAGCTCTGTGTAAATTTGTACATAGTTAGGACTCCTTCAATTGCAAAGGAGTGAAGCCCAACTCAAATCGACTGTAGAAAAAAACAAGTGTGGTGGTTTGCTCATGTAACTTACCAGCCCTTGGAACATATTCAGGTATGCTAGATCCAGACTCTGTCTCACCATCTGTCCCTGTCTCTCTTTCTCTCTCTGTCTCTCTCTCCCCTCCCCCTCTTACTCTGTCTCCTTCTCCTCTCTGGGTCTCTGTTTTCCTCAGTATAAGCTTCATTCCAAAGCAGGCTCTCCCCTCTCTCCCAGACAGTTGCTGGCTGGGCTGAGCTGATATTCTGCCCACTCATCAACCAAAGAGCATCTCTTTCCCATAGCCGGAACCAAAGTTGCAGGAAAGGCTGTCGTTGGTCTGGTTCATGTCATATACCTTGGTCAGTGCCCATCCTTGCAGCTTGGGATATCATGAGTGCTGATTGGTAGGACCCTCAAGTGGATATCTGAGTTGGAGACAGAGTTTGTGTTAAGGTCAATACCCTAGAAGGAAGTCAGATTGCTATGAAAGCAGAGATAACAGATATCCACCACTAAATTGATGAATTTTATACATATATATGTATTTGTGTGTATGTATCTGTATGCATATTTATATATAACTTTGTATTATTAAATATTTACTTATTTATTTCTACTTAGCTAATATGGTCACATGGCCCAAAATTACAAAGGTACCAAAGGGGGAGGGAAATGAAGAGTTTCCTTCCCACCTCCATCCCAGCTGCTCAGCCAGCTCCCTCTCCTGAGGCAGCCAATAGTATGGACAGTACGGAGCTCTTACCTTTCTTTTCAGAGGTGTCACGTTTATACACAAGCTGATCAGTAACCCGTTCTCTGTCCCTCCCACATCCCCTCGGGACCCACATGGACACCTCTGTACTTGGAGATTTGCCTCTGTGTTTTCATTTCCTGGTGGAGGGGCAAGTCTTGGCTGGGCAGGGGTACAGGGAGGCTGGTCAGGGGCAGGACAGGGTCATGCACTACTGCCCACAGACCTCCCTGCCAGCTGCTGACTGAGTCAGGACCCTTTAGCCCCCAAGGGAGGAGCTACAAGGGAACCCAGCCAGCGTGGTGGTCCCAGCAGTAGCAGTGCCTCTAGTATACAATCTTGGCCTGCCTCTGACCTGACATGTATTTTCAGGCCCAGACAGCAGAGTAGGAAGTGATCAGGGACAAGGAACTGGATAAGCAAAGATCTGTTCTGGTTGGAGGAGCAGGCACCAGAGGTGGTCTCAGCCCAGGGCAGCCGTGGGAGGGGCTGAAGCTATGCAGAGGCTGAGGCAGCCCCAAGCCTGTGCCTCCTAGGCAAACCAGACTACCACTTCCCTCTGCACCCTACCAAAGGGAGAGCCAAAGGGTGGTCTTCATAACTTAGGGAAACCTCTTGCAACATATTCAGGAGAGCAGTTTGGCTCTGCTGCTGGTCACATGCTGTTTGCCTAGGTACTTTGCAGATATGATCACACTGACCCTCACAAACACCCGATGAGGTAGGAAAGGGTACAGCTCCCCTTTGAGAGGTGCCAGCACTGTGCCAGAGCAAGAGTGACTTCATAAAGACACAGACCCAAGTCTACACTGTAGCCCTCAGCCTCCCTCTGCACAGTGCCCAGCTCTCTCTTCTGCTCCTGCTTGTCAAGCTTCCAGCAGGACCATAAAAGTAAAAGCATGAACATGGCAATCACAGGTCACAGTCATGGCAGGATTGCTAGCACCACACCAGACACTTATTCACCTGTTGATGCTGAAAGCTGGGAGAGGGTTTCCTGTGCACCCAGAGCACCCCAAGACCAGATGGAGGGGCCAGGAGCCCTCCCTCTTCTTTCTGCCTCTGCTCAAGGTGGGGGCTGGGCTTCTGATGGCCGGAGGCATGGAGAAGTGCAGCGCACTGTGGACCACAGAGTCCAAGTGTTGTCCTAATTGTCTCCCCTACAGGGACGAACTCCTTCTCCCTCCAGCCCATGTGGGAGGAAAGTCATCCAGTTCTCCTTGGAACACACAGCACACAGTGACTCCTTTCTCCTTTTGTGGTCAAGAAATGAGTTTTGCTCTGCTTTTCACTTGGGGGCTTATTGTGCAATTGCTTAAACTATGCAACGGGATGCACATATTTATATGAGGATGTTGAAATGATGGCTTTTTAATGGAAGCAATCTAATTGTGCTATATCTGTGCTCCTTTTGTTTTTTAAGAATTATTCTTACAGTGTTTTTTTAAAAGAAGAGGTATGGGGGGTGTTTTTGTTTTTGTTTAGGGTATGTGGTTTTATTTAATCTCCCAGTCTGTTTAAATGGATTGCAAAAAAAAAAAAATCCAAAAAGTATATGGCTGAGATTTAACAAGATAATTAGCAGCTGCACTTTATAACAAAATCTAAGGCAATTATCACTTCAGGAGGACCCGGAGGAATCCCAGCTGCCAACATCCTGCTTCGCTGCCAGAGGGAATGACATCATAACTGCTCCAGACAAAAGGGAGGAGGTTTCTGGTCACTGTGATGTCACTTGCTCCAGCAGACAGTCCCAGACAGCTAGGAGACAGGTGGCTGCTCCCTGGGATGGAAGAGAAGAAGATAGGCCCCAAAGGACATCAGGGCATTGCAGGCCCAAGTGCTGTCTCCCCAGAGCCACTCCCGGGAGGCCACCAAAGCACAGCATGTACTCAGGCTCCTCCCCAAGAGTTCAAAATAGCTTCTAGAGAAGTTGAAATGCTCCTCCCCTCTTCTCTCTAGACCTACTTCTAAATCTTTATCCCAACTAATCAAATGCAGCACTGCATTGGATCCTGCTCATGATCAAGTTTACCATGATGTAGCCAAAATGTGTCCCTTCAAAAATGAGAAATGCTAAATTGCATCTGATAGGAAGCCAAAGCAAACTTAAGAACCAGATTTGTATTTCCACTGCAGGGTTGCTCCCCCCGCCCCACCGCATCCTGTGGCCAACTATTTATCAATCTAGGATCCTGAGTGCTTTTTCAATCAAAAACAGAGCACTCTAGCACGAAATTGTCAAATTCTAGGTAGCAAACTGGAATTTGTCATTGATTGAATTTTATGTGTAAAATTGAGCCAGCAAATGTTTAAGGGCATTGTGGGATAGCCCTCTAGTGAATGCACGGTCAGTCTTTTAATGGTTCCAAAAGATAGAGAAAAGTGATCTGATTTCCTTGTAAATCATAGTAGTTACAGACTGGCAAGCTGACTTTACTCACAGGCAGCCAAATACACCAGCCCCAGCCACACCCCTTCCTGAAACTCTAAAGCAACAGGCCAGGCCTTGTACGTCACATTGCCAGATGACATTCTTGGTGCCTGGGTGGGAATCTGTCCTCTCTCTTTTGACAGATAAACCACAAAAACTGCGTTTGTTCATGCACACTGGCTTCCCCCTCCCTCCTCAAGCCATCCCCCTTGGGCCCAAGTTATAAACCCGAGGAGAAAAAACATGGTACCGAATCTTGTGTTCCTTCTCCCAGCCTCAGCCTCAGGAGGCTTCTGGGCCTCATAGGAAATGAAATGAGACTTGAACAACCCCAAGAAAGCCACTGACTTCTGGGTTTCACTCAAACACTGAGCCTCAGTCCTGAAGTAAGAAGGACAGGGCAGCCCTGAGTTCTGTAACAGGGCAGAGTGCTGCCCCGGGGCTCGGTGTGCAGCCCACACACAGCAGATCCTTTGCCCCGCCCCCTGGTCATTCTCAGCCTTCTAAAAAACTTCCTGCTTCCTTTATGGAAAACAGGTGTCCATGTCTTCATGCATCAGGCTGGACGCCAGGCAGGACCCCAGGCCAGGGGACTATTCCTATTATCTATCGCTGCTTTTCAACTGCCCCAGCCTTAGTGGTGTAAGCACCAACCATGGTAGTACACAGTAGATTCAGTGCATCAGGAACCTAGACCAGACACATGCTCCACTGTGTCTGGTGCCTCTGCTGGGAAGAACTGAATGGCAAAGGGAGACTATGCTGGCTAAAGGCTGGAATCATCTGGGGTTCTTTTGCTCACAGGTCTGGTGCTTAGGCTAAAATGACTCCAGGCTGGGCAGCTTGGACTCTTAACCACTACACCTACACGTACCTGCCTATAACCTCCTCATGGGGTCTGGACATCTTCAAAGTGTGGCAGCCAGTATCCAGGTATCTTCCACGGCAGCTTGGAGCTACTCAGTGGACAAAGCTACATCCCCAGTCGTTTCTATTTCAATTTTGTGATCCTCCTGCCTCAGCCTTCCAGAGTATTGGGATTACAGGCATGTGCTACTACACCTTGCTTCCGTAGCCTTTATGACCTATTCTTGGAAGTCACATAGCAACATAGCACCTGTCTTGTAATAGTATTGTGGTTGAAGCAGTCACGAGCCCACCTAGATTCAAAGAAAGGGGCCATATGTCTCTTGATGGAAAAAGTGTCGAGAATTTGTTGCCACAGTTCAAAACCCCTGCAGGGCTGACTCACAGCCAAGCTGAGCAGTGAAGTCTTTCCATCAGTAACTGGGATGGGAGGGCAGTGCTGGGGGAGGGGAAGGAGACGAGAGAGGAGAGGGCCTGAGTAAACTTCAAAAGCCTCTGGTTTTTTTTTTTTTTCAGCCTCTAATTCTGCTCCCTCATTTCCTGAATGTCTCTACAGGTTTGGAAGCAGAATACAGGATAGAGCAAGCTCCTTGCTCCGTCCCAGCCAGGGCTTCCATCTGGATGTGAAGCTGTCAGGGCAGTGGAGGATTTAAGTCGATAGCTGGAGTTCCCGGCAGGAGAGGCTTCTGGGGCGTGCATTTCCACTCCAGTCCCCAAATGTAACTAATAGCCTGGCTGAGCCTCTAAAACTGCACACAGAACTCGTCAGAAGCTTTTGGGCGCTGAGAGAGATAATAGAAGAGAGGTCCCCAGTCAGTGGAGGCTGGAAGAGAACTTCCAACCTAAGGGAATCCACTCTCCAGGCCACACACACATTCCCCCCACCTCGCCCATCCTTCTTAGAAAAGCTGAGGGAACCAAGATTCAGAGGGCCCATGACTTGTCCAGGGTCACCAGTGTGTCAGTGGTTGAGCTGAAACTGTGTGTCACCCTGCCTTCTGCTCTAGGGTACTTCCTGTCGCTGGCTGGGAACCACGGGTTACAATCAGGGGACTCACCACTAATTGCCACCGTTTGCCCAGCTCAGCCAGCTGCCCTGCCCCTCTGGGAAGCTCCAGATGTGCCAGGAGGGTCCTGCCTACCCGCAGCAACCCACAGAGGCCCCCTGGGCTGCCTGGGCCACATTGCCATAACCTGTGGTCTCCACCACTAATGGCAGCGGCTGCGAGCGGAGCAAAGCCACAGTAATTACAGCATCAAGGAATCACAAATGCATCTGCAAAGATGACATGAGGAGCATTAGACCTGGCACGGCTGCCTCCAGAGAGGTGTCTGGGAGGAGGCCAGGGCCAGGGACAGAGACAGACGCGCCTCTGTCTCACCCCACCCCCTCCACTCCCAGCCAGGGCTGCGATGACAATGGCAGGGATTCACAAGCCCCTCGCAGAAAGCACATCAGCCACCAGGCTCGTGTGTGTCAGAGAAGATAACAGATGTCTTTCACGGTGAAGTAATTGCTTGAAACACAACTGGACAACCCCCCAGGAGGTTGCACTGGGGGCAAGGAGCCTGGCTTTGGGGATGGGGTGACCTGATGGTAGCCCCCTCCCTAGTTCTCATGATCCCTTGACTCCTGAATAAGCTGGTCAGCCCAAAGCTCTGGGGAAGGTAATTATTATGTCATCGGGTGCTGCTTGCCCCTCCTGTGAGATCAGTTGAGGGGATGGCAAAGGAGCAGGACTTCCTGGGTGGAACTTGTCCCTGGAGGAATTCTCCAGAGGCTGGAGGGTGTTGAGGGGGGAACGGCATTATCAAACAGCAAGCTCTTGGTCAGTTACCATCTTCCAAAGCTTGAGAAATGGGTCTGAAATGCCAGGCTGCCATTGGCCAGAGCTGGCACCAGTAGGTGTCACTGTAAGAAAGGAGCACCCCCCCTGGGGTGGGGGTGTTGTCTGTGGACTGTGCTGGTAAAAATAGAGCTTGCCTGTATTCCCACTGCCAAGTCGCCAAGCCTGGTGATTTATAAGGCTGGGAGCAGACATGTGTGTAAATGTTTTTGCGTGTGAGATGTGTAGCCAACCGCAGGCTGGCTTTTTCAAACTTACGAGGAGAGCGAGGGAGGGAGTGAGGGAGCGAGGGAGGGAGAGAAAAGGCAGCCAGGGTGGGAAGCACATGGGCCACTTTTATGTAACACTCCTCTGATACACGCCACAGTGGGGATTGATGCTCTCTTTGAAGTAAATTGCATCCTGGTGCACCATAGCATGAAAGTTAAGATTTACCATGGCTGGGACCTCCGAGACCCTGCTGGAAGCTAGAATAATTAGCACAGCATTTGGCTGCCTCTCCTCCCGCTCTGCGGGCAGTGACAGGAGTGGCACTAATAGATCTTCCAGGCCTAGGCCCTGTGTGTTTGTCATGAGGTCCATGGTGGCAGTGGGGAAAGAGGACCCTGGTCAACGGGAGACTAGGAGACAGGAGTTGAGGCAGGGACAGGACTGAACTCATTGCTGAGCACAGTGGGACCTGCTCTTCCTGGGGCCCATTGACAAAGCAGCTCACCCTTCCAAAGGCCTCAGGTGCTCTGCTGTCAAGAGGAGGGGTTGAGGAGGGGCTGGGCCATTGTCACCGTCAGAACCCAGAGAGTTCACCTCTAAAACAGGTTCCAGGGCCAGACTCCATGCACATCACAGGGGGCACCTTGGAGGTGTCTAGCCAATCTTGCTGTCCCCTGGATATATCAGCTCCAGTATCCAGGGCCTTTCAGGAGCCAGGACCTGGGCCCCCAAGGCTTCCCTCTCCTGTAGGCCCTTTCCCTGTGTGCTTTCCCAGGGGCCATCCATTTTCATGCTCTAAAAGCTGAGAAGTCAATCCATCAACACACACTGAGTCTCAAGGGAAGAGTCTCTATAGCCACGGGGTTCACCCCCACTGTGCCAGTAACCAGCTGGGTGACCTTGGGCAAGTCATGGACCTTCTCTGGGCCTCAGCTTCCTCAGCTTCACACAAGTGTGTGTGAAGATGGGATTGAGTTTGGGCCAGAACATCTCAAGGGGTCTCTCTCTGTGATATATTTGACTCCATATACATGCTCTACCCCAGGACACCCTCACAGGAGAGCTGGGTGTCAAAGTGTAGAAATACTGTCCCATTATGGAATGCAGGGACTGAGACATGATGCCGGGGGAATGGGGAGGGCAGCTGGCACTGCTCACTGCAGAGATTCTAAGTGTTCACTCAGCAAGGGATTTCTGAGGTTGCCATGAGACCTGGGCATCGGTTACCTCCTCTTAAAGCATGGCAGCTTTCCAGACTGTGTCTGGCAATTACAAGAAAGCCACACTGGGCAGCAGCTTCCAAACCTTTGTTGGACACACAACATCTGTAAGATCACTAATACAAGTGTCCCCATTTCACATCTTAAGAAAACGGAGGCTCTGGCCCAAGTAAGTGAAAGGAACACGGCACAAATATAACTTGTGAGATCAAATCCGCAGGAGTACAAATCTCAAGTTGGCCACCCTAGCAGGGGGAATTCGGGTAGATGGGAAAATTTCAAGATCTTGGTGTTCTCATCTGGGAAAAAAATTGGCCTCAAGTCAACCTAAATGAGATCTTGTAAGAATTCAATGAACAGTACCCACAAGGAGGGTGGACAGGGCCACCTCCACACAGGCAAGGAATAGGCAGTTCCCAAGGTCAAGGTTGCTCAGGACTCAAGCCACGGCTGCAAGGTGCATTTGCCTCCCACACCTTGCTTGGTGTCTGGCACAGGTTGGACCCGGTAAATATTTTCTGAACTTCAGTCACATCGGTGCCGCCACAGTGACCTCACTGATAAGAGATAAAGCTACAAGGGCCACAGAAGGCTCCCAAGGGAATCAGGCATCAATAGGGTAGAAAGTGGTTAGGTAAGGGGAAGAACCAAGTGTTGCAAGCCCAGTACAGGGTCTGGAGTGCTGTGGAAGCTGGGATAAGACTCAGCAAGGGACAAAAGGACTTGGGCAAGTTCCAAAGGATGGGTTTCCAAAATGCCCTCAGCCGTGCTTCCAGTCAGCTGCGAAAGGCTGGCAATTTGAGGGCAATCTGCTCAATGAAGTAGAACTAGTGGTGAAAAATGTCCCCTAAATTCCTACCCTCTGGGTGTGGGAGAGAGAGATGAAGTGGGGCCTCTCTCCAGGGTTACTCCTGGGCCCAGAAAGATGAGGAGGGGCTCCAGGGTCACCTTGCCAAATCTCTCTGCTCCTGGTTTGCTGGCCTCAGGAATCTTCCTGGGCTGAAAGTGACTGTATAGCCCCACCCTTGGGTGCACTGTAGGACCTGCCTTCTGGTGGCCAGGGGAAGGCACCAGGGAGACAACCACCCTTGGGCAGGCCCTCCATAATTAGCCCTTACACTCCAGAGATCTGCAGCTGTTATGGCCATCGAAGTCTCACCTGGGACAGGTGACAGACTTACCAAGCAGACAGGCCAGCAGAACAGCTTAGGGTCTTGGTTTCTCCCCAGAGGGATGGATGGGAGGATGAATGGATGGAAAAGTGAGTGGAGGGCTGGGCGAGTGAATGAACAGGGGGATGGGAGGATGGCGATGGATGGATGAGTGGATGGACGGATGTTGATGGATGCATGGATGGACAAAAACACTCCGTTTTTCTCTCTCCTTGAGAGACAACAGCCAGATATGTTGCCTATAGGAAATGGTCATGTTTAATCACCTGCAATTCCACACACAGGACATTGAGGACAGAGGGAGAGTTGGAGACAGACAGCCCAGCAGACCTAATAGCGCTGAGCTGTGTGACCTTGGAGAACTAACACACTCCACTGAACCTATCTCATCGTGTGTAAAGTGAGGGTGGTTACTGCTCTTTCAGCAGTTCTCTGAGGGAAGAGAGCCTTCTCAAGAAGTGACTGGTATGTGGCAGCTGTTTGCCTGCTGAGAAAGTGAGCTAGAAGCAGGAGGAAAGAGCCTGGGCTTTAGAGTCTCAACAGGTCTGGATTGGAACCTGCCTAATGAGTCCCAGGGTGGTCTTAGGCCAAGGTGGTAAATTCAGACCCTCAGTTTCCTCTTCATCTATCAAAGGGACTGCTAAGTACATACCTTTCAGGGTTGCCATGAGGAGCAACCATTCTAGGTGAAGTTCCTGGCGCAACAGATAACATTGTTATTCCTCATGGAAGGAAGCAGGGAAACTGAGGCACAAAATAACCTGCTGAAACAGTGCAAGAGTGATAAGATCTAGGCTCCTTCCAGTGTGTTCCACAAGCCGTGAAGGAGCACCACTAGTGGTGACATTAACCAAGCTTTGCCTTCCCGTCAGCCTCCCTGTTGATTAGGATTTGGTTTGACCTTTGACCAGCAGCAGCTCACAGAGTGGCTGGGGCTGTGAACTAATTTTACCCAGGCTCCCGGATTCCCAGTCCAGTGCTCTTTCTCTTGCACACAGTGCTGATAGCGAATAGCAGAGCCATGTCACCATGGCTTCCAATCTTGGTGGCATCTATTGGAGCTGTAGGAGCACCTGGCTTGGCCCCTCTGTGTCATCATGCGAATGACAAACAACACCTGCCTCAGAGGGTTGCTGCCACAGTGAGACATTGCCTGGCACATCCCAAGTCTCCAATCAATGTTCGCTACGATTATTATTTGCTCTTTGCCACATAGAGCGTTGATCTCTCAAAGACCGATTAATTGCTCAGCCCCTTCTTCAAGGGATTAAAAAAAACTGGCAAATGAAATTCTACATGAAATCATCGCTGTAATATTTCTGCTGCCAGGACAAATCATTAAGAGTGGAGAGACCTGGCAGAGATACCACGGGTCTGCTCAGAATGAAGGAGGGACGTTAACATACCACCTCCCTTCTGATGGCTGGGGGAGGGAAAAGCTGCTGAAGGAAAAACACTCTGGCCCCCCCATGGTGAACTAACTGAGCCCCCAGAAGGAAAAGGAATCTCTGTAAGCCTGCACCTTCTCCCAGAGCCACCCTACTCTCAGCTGACTGGAGGACAGGGTTCCAGATAAACAGGACGTTGCTGAGCAAAAGGGGTCCACCACATCAAACTCAAGAATGTACAGCACTATCCCAGTTACTCAGGCAGCTGAGGCAGGACAATCTTAAGTTCAAGTCCACCAGGGACAACCTAGCCAGAACCTGTCTCAAAATAAAAATAAATTTTAAAAAGCTCAGCATGTCGCTCAGTGTGAGCCCCCTGAATTCAATCCCCAGGACTGCAAAGGGAAAAAATTATGGTGCCCTGAAGGGAGGTCTCCAACCATGCTTCTCCCACCGAGCATCCCTGGGTCAGGAGACACCACGAAGGGACTGGGAAGGCTGGCTCTGGATTCTCTTCCCCCGCCCCCAGCAGCCTCTGTGCTCTTCAGCAAGGGCTGGCCAGACACAACACCTTTGCCCCAGGCCACCTTCAGGAGCCAAACGCAAGTCTTCAAGGCTTCCTGCCCTGTGCCAGCTTGATCCTTGGCAGCAGAGGTGACCAGCAGGCAAAAGGCACACTGTTCTACTAGACTCGGTCACCGAAGAAGGTGTCTTATTGGTCCCCGAGGGGCAGACAGAAGTCACTTTCCCAACTCAGGCCCAGGGTGTCTCAATGAGCAACATGTCCTCCTGGGCCAGGTGGCAGCAAAGGGTAAGGTACGAGACCTGCTCGATCACACCACTGTGACCTTTGGGAAGTGGCATGAGCAAACATCCCCCCCATGCACTCTGAGCCCCCAGTTCTAAAGTCAGGCAGGGACGCCTGGTTGAGTCATAGGGATACGTGGCAGACAGTTGCCTAACAGCACACTGTCTCCTTGGTGAGGAAGCTAGAAGCAAGTTGGGGCAGGTGGGGGAGGGTTTCCCTGAGAGAGAAACAAATTCCAAAAAGGAGAGCTAGGGGTACATAGCTTATTTGAA
>PVLD010033511.1:0-13588 GCA_004027595.1 Dinomys branickii
ACTTATTACTCTTTATACTGGTGGTGGCTCGCTTGAAAATTCAAATTCTTTCCTCCCTCATCTCCGTTGCTCTACCACATACTTCTGAACTCTCACCTCGGGAGGAGACATAGCTGCCTCAGACCATACTGTACAAGCTGTCCTGTTTGGGGTGGAAAAGCACCCATACTCATCACGGACCGCCTGTCTCCTCCCCGCCGCCGTACTGCATAGGGTGGGGGCGGAGGTGAGTGGGTTCTGTTCGCCCTCTATGGTGTCACTTGTCAAACCCCAGTGGGGCCACCGGGGCCCATAGAGCCGCCCATGGACGGAGGGGCCCGCAGAGCCGTCTGTGCCTGCAGCCGGTGCCTGTACTCCAGGTCTGCTGCTCTTCATCAAATGTGTTGCTATGGGTTCTTACAAAGTTCATATGTGTAAGCTGTAAGTAGGTCCTCTTCGTGTTGTTAATAGTGTGGATTGAGTCCTGAAGTCCTATAATCGTCCCATTATTGACAGGAGAACTTGTTGATTACTCCCGCCGCCTAGTCTCTCCGTGTTCACAGTGAGATTTCAGGGCGGGAGCTGGAGCCCGGCACCTCGGCTCCTGCTTCCCGCCCGGTCCCAGCGCGCGATCGCAGCTCCCTCCGCCGTCCGCTCCGTCCCCTCAGGGCCGCTGCCCGTCCCTGCTGCTCCCCACTCACCCAGTAAAGGGGTGGGGGAGGGGATCGCCTCGGGGCAGGCGCAGGGTCGGGTCTGGTGAGCTGTGTGCTATTTACACTGATTCCATCCTGTCTCCCGGCACCGATTAGGGATGTTTCTGCAGGATCAGGTTTCTGTTTCCCTGGGTGTTGTAATTTCTCGTCTTTGTCCTGGATTCAACTACTGCTCCCGTCTGCCATTGCATCTTATAGCTACGCTCTCTCCTCTGACCCTCTCTTGGAACTCCACACTCCCCTGGCTGAGCTGGGAGGCTTCCGTGAGGGTAGGTCTCCGCTGAAGCTGCAGGTGCCGGGACAAGGGCGTGAGCTAAAGATGTGTGTGATTTGGAGCTGTCGTTTCTCCATCCTGCCTCCCTCCGAGTGCGCCATGGCGGACCTCCGATCCTTTCTTCCCGAATAAGTCCTTCTTATTCTTTCCAAGGATTTCAGTTCCCATTTCAAATCTTTCCTGAGTTCAAGGTGCCCACCTCTCTCCTATTTGTCCTTCTCTTATTGCTGTATTTCTTTGTCTAGGTGGGATTTCTGGGAGAGATTCCTCCTCTGCTTCCTATCGGTCGCCATCTTGTTAAACGGTTTTAGTTGCTTTCTTGTTAATAGAACAAAATACCCAATACCTGCAATGAAAGAAGTACAGCTTTTTTTGGCTCATGATTTGAGTGCACACAGTCCATGGCTGGCAGGCTCCAAGGCAGAACCTGCACGGTAAAACCTACTCACACCATGGCAGCCGGGAAGTCATGAGAGAAGAGGGGAGCTGAATTAGAACACATCCTTCCAAGTCATGCCGCAATGACCCACACCCTCTGCCAGGCCCCAAGTCCAAGCATGAGACTTTTAGGGCACTTTTTAGGATCTAAGCCACAGATCTATCTCTGTTTCCAAAAGAAGTCACATTCGGAAGTACTGGGAGTTAACACTCCAACATACTTTTGGGGGGGATAATATATTTAACCCATAACAACACTTATACTTCTATCTGAAAACAGAAATCCCCAATAGAGGACTTTTGGAAGAGATCTAAGATTATCTTTGGACTTTTTAACAGAGCAGAGATAAACGGAGGAAGGAGGAGGAAGTTCTATGAGGGAGTTGCCTGGGATGCTAAAATGCCTCAGAAATAAGTAAAAAGCATGACATCACCCTGCTTCTCTCTGTACTGCCTCTTAGAGAACTAGCAAAGTGGTTTCAGCCACTCTTCAAGTTTAAGTCATATAAAACCGTTCATGGCCGCCAACCTCTGAAGCCTGTTACTAAGATGTACCTTTACGAAATGCAGAGTTGTCTGAAGCATGTTTCCGAGAAAGCAGCCAAGGGGAGTTTGGCCCTCAGGTCAGTTTGTGGTGTGGTGCATTTGGCTAGGTTCATTACCTAAAATTAAAACTTCAGTACTTACTATATAGTTTCTATATGGAGTACATGTTATGTTATACAATGTACAAAACTTAATACATTTTATCTAAAATTAAAACTAATATATTTATAGTATGTGGATGTAAAATGTTTTAAGTAGTTTTATCAATAATATTTAATGAGGCTGGGTGCGGTGGTGCATACCTGTAATCCCAGCACTCGGGGGGCGAGGCAGCCTTCCTACATGGTGAGTTCAAGGCCAGCCAGAACTACATATTGAGACCCTGTTCCCCTTGAACTTCTTAAAAATGTAAAGTAAGTATAAATACAAAAGCTCTCAATACCTTTCTCAAAAACTCATTCTGACAATGCCGCGTAATTGAAAATGCTCTTACCTTGTACACGTGGAATGAGGTGATTGTTTTGGAGATAGACTCGAGAAGGGCGTCTTCTCTTTGGTAAGAAGTAGGTCATAGTTTCGCCCTTGAGCCTCAGCAGCTTTCCCTGGGCTGGTTCCCCTGGGTTCTCAGTGGAACCCGCAAGAGCCCTGGGAACTTTGCGTCCTCCACGGGCTGCATCCCTCGCCATTCTGAGCAGGGATAGAACGCTCAGAAATGTTCATTTTTGAGTTTGAGGCTGGCGCAGCAGGGGCCATTCAACTGGGGTCCGGCAGAGGAGTGAGCGCGGGACAGACCCGGGGCCTAGGAAGCACAAGAGCCCGGGCGTCGGCCCACACCGTGCGCTGGGCAAAGGGAAGGAGGCCGAGCGCCTGGAGCTTTGCTGCAGCAGAAGTGCGCACGCGCGCTTTCAAACCACATCCGCTTCGAACCGACGCCAGGCGCTCAGAGCCCCTCGCGCGAAGACCGCCTCACCGGGCGGGGCCTGGTTGCAGGGCTCCCAGGCCAAATGCAGGTGCAGCCTCTTAGCCCAGGAAAACACCGTGTGGGCAGAGCCTGAAGCTGCGCTGCGGACAGGGATGCTGGGCGGGCTCGGAGCCGCCCACGCCTCGCTCAGCCCCCGCGCCCAGCGCCCCAACAGGCGCGGAGCCCGCACACCGGCCGGGAGCCCGCAGTCCCTCCCCAAGGACCTCCCCGGCCTTTTCTGTGGACTCGTGCCCCAGGGCCACGACTTCTTTAAACAAGAAGTTGCCTTTAGTCGAATTCCAAGTGTTCAAACACACTAACCACAACTAAGGGCTTTGTAGGATCTCGCCTGAGGAACATCGTAGTAACTGCGCACCCAGCTAAGGTGGCCGTGGGCGCCGCAGAATGACCGGGAGACCCGCACGCCACGCCACGCTGGTCCCCGGGCCGCTTTATGGACAGAGCGAGGAAAATCAGCCCATGGGGCTGCAGGGTGCCACGTGCCTGAGGAGCTCTGCTTTATCGTCACGCTTGCGATGACGTGTTCATTTTTTTCTTCCCTTTTTCTCTCTCTATATTTATGACCAGAGAGAAAACCTAAAAACCAAAAAAGAAGGAGAAGGAGGAGAAGGGGGAGGAAGAGGAGGGACGAGGGAGAGGGGAAGGGGAATAAAAAAAATCATTGCTTTGAATAGTCCTAAAAAGAAAGGGGGGGGGGGCGGGAGATAACCCTGCTTCAAGTTTCGCTTGTTGTTCTAGAATTTTAAGGTGAAAGTCTGTTCGAGTGTCAGAATTTGTCAGAAATCTAACCAGTAATGAAACCACGTATCTAGACAAAGTGTGTATTTTTAAATCTCAATAAAATAAATGATTGAATGTACACATCAAGCAAAAACTGCCATGGTTAAAAACCAAGTTGATCTTCTGTAGCCCCTAGACCCTGCTAAGTCTTGAAATCTGAAGTCGTACTGAGGTGACCTATTTGAAGCGCTCAGGCAGCAGGAACCATACATCCTTCGATGAGTCAAGAACTTCTGCAGTCATCTTGTAGGGAAGACCTGAGAGGTCACAGCTTAGCTGGAGGGCTGCCAGCTCGGAAATCAAATGCAGGCTTGATTAAGGCAAACACTGAATAGCGATTAAAAAGCTTCCTGTATTTAATTACAGAGTGTAAGTCATCAAGAAGCATAGAGATAAAATAAGGCCAATTACACTGCTTGGCATCTAACTAGGATTTTAAGTAGGAAGACAAACAAATAGAATGCAAGGACTGGAAGGGCCAAGTGCAGGAAGAAAGGTGTTTGTAATATTCACATTGGTTTTTTGTTCATTTTTAAAATTTGGATATATGGGAAACTAACTCTGTTTTCAATTTTCTCATGTGTAGAGTGAAGACAGCAATGTCTGTGGCATAGCGTGGCGGCGAGGCTCAACAGAACACAACGCATGGTGCCATCTTCCCCAATCCTTCCCTCGACCTCACCCGCTTCTTCAGTTACTGCTCCGGGACCCTGCTTTCTACCAAAGAAAGTTTTCTCAAGAGAGTTTGTCCCCTGCTCCCCTTTCTCTTCATCCTGTTCAATCAGCTCTCTGTCCCTCGTTGTACACAGCAGTGACTCCTACCATGCCCCACAGCGTGAAAGCTGTATATCTGTTAAATCTCACAGTCACTTTTCTGCCCACTGAGCAGCATCCGGCACAACTAAACACTGTTCTTCTGGAGCTACACCTTTCTCTGGCTCCCAGGACGGCACAGTTGCTTGGGACTCGGCCAACAGCACCATGCTTTTTCTGGTCTCTTTAGTTCATTCTCTGTGGTGGGTTTCTCAATGCGAGAGTGTGCCAGGCTACTGTCTTGGGGTGTTTTCTCCTCCTCTTTCTTCTTCTTCCTCTTGTCCTTCTTCTCTTCTCTTCCACCAAGATCATCAGTTCATCACACACACACACACACTGAGGACTTTGGTCTCTCACATCTTAGCTCCAGAATCCACTGGGATTTTGAAGGGCCTTCTCAAAGTTCGTATGACCCAAATCAAACTTTCATCAAGGTAAACCTAGTCCTCATCCCACACCACATCTTGACCCTTCTTCTGTTCTCTGTCCGTGTGCCTGCCTTTCACTTAGTTACCCAAGCACAACACAGGAAGTCATTCTTACCATGCTTTCTTTTCCTTTCTACATCTCTGGATTGCTTGCAAGATATCTGAAAACTGACCACTTCTTAGCATCTGCATGGGTAAAACAGTAATCCGTCAGTCACCTGGATTTCTAGCGGTATCTAAGATCCCAGTGACTCATTATCCTAAGAGAAGCTAGATATCTTTTCAAATAACTGATCAAAATCCCTCAAAAGCTCTCATTGTCCTTAGAATACAGAACAAATTCTTTGGCCTGGCTCGAATTCCAATTTGACCAAATCCTGATTTCCTCTTCACCTGCATTTTCCCATTTTCCTCTTTAGCTATTGTGGTTCAGCCCTAGCAGCCATTTTTCTGTCTCTAACATGTTATTACCTCTGTGCTTTCTCCTCCCTCTGACAGAAATTGGCTTCACGAGCTTGTCATACTCTGGTCCCTGCACGTTTCATTCTCAGAAGTTACCTTCTCAGAGACTTCCTCTGATACGCTTGGCAAAAGGAGTGTCTTGCTCCAATCCAGTACTGTTCCATTGCCCCATAGAGCTCACTCCACTGGACGTCATATTTATTATTCATTTCTTTCCACGCCAGCATCGCACCTCTGTAGAACATACACTCTGAGAGGACAGAGACTTTGTCTTCTTCACTGACGTCCTTCCAGTGCCTCATAGAGGGACGTGGTCTGTATTACAGTCAACGTTCAACAGATTTGTACTATCCTGTCCGTGTGTGTGTGTGCTGTAAGTCTAAAGAATTTAAAATCTTTTGCCTTGTATATTTTTAGTATGATGCTATTTATGTAGTCAGTATGGGTTAGGTTCCATACTGGAGGTAAAGGATACCAAAATGAGTAAGATCTAGTCCTTTGGGAAATTGTAATCTAGTGAGTAAGGTAAGCACATAAATAGATTTCTTTTTCAAAATTGCGGAAGCATATACATACGACAAAGAATATCACATAAACCGTTTGTCATTGTACCACTCGGCACTATTGAGTACACCCAGAAAGTTGTATAACCATCGTCAGTATCTTTGTACAAAACTCTCATTGTCCTCAACATAAACTCTGTACCCTCAAATGACAGCTTCTTTTCCTTCCTCCTAGTTCCAGGCAACCTTTATTCTACTTGCTGTCTGTATGGATTCTCCAATTCCAGGTACCTCACGTAAATGAAATCACAAAATATTTGCCTGATGTCTGCCTTATTTCATTTAAAATAATGTCTTTGGGAATTCATGGTGTAGCACATTTTAGGGTGTCCTTCCTTTTTAAGACCACATTTTTGTTAGTTCACCTGTACATAGACAGTGGGGCGTTTCTCTTTGCTATTGTGTATAATACTGCTATAAACACAGGTATACAGAATTTGTGTGAGACCCTTCATGCAGCTCTTCTGGATACGTCCCAAGGAGGTGAACTGCTGGGTCAAATGGTAGTTCCATGTGTACCTTTTTGAAGGTACATGTAGAACTGTTTTCCATGGTGATTGTACCATTTTGTATTTTGACCAGCATTGCAGAAGGGTCCAATTTCTCTACATCCTCACAACCACTTACCTTTATGTTTTTGGTAGTTGCCACTTTAGTATTGTGAAGGTGATCAATGATGTTTATGACTTAAATTGTGCGGTGAATGAAACGAGAGAGGAGTGAATTGAATACTATGAAAGTTCGAAAAGCCAGGATGTGAAGAGATGCCACCGATCCATCACAATAGGGTACGTATTTTCAGATCTTTTGTAGTGTGGAGAGTATATGTTCTACACATGCTCACATAATCCTTTTTATAACTGATGGTTCCCTTTCTGAGGTGCCTGGCAGGGTAGCAATACATAAACTGCTCCCAGAACCAAGGAAGTGGTTGGGTCTACATGTGACCAAATCCTCCTAGCACTACACTAAACCCACTCCTTCCACTGCCGAGTCTCACCCACCCACCTGTGTGAGCTGCATGCATCCATCCAAGTTCTCATAGAAAATAATCAGATTTTGCAATTATAATGAGGTTTATAATTGAACAATTTAAAGATCTGTAAAACATTTACCTGAAATTCAGAAGACATTGCCTATAAAAGCAGTTTTATAAATGAATATTAGTTTCCAGTATAAGTGAAAAAACTTATTTAAATTATAGAGAATAGTGGTATTAGAAGGACTATAGCAAAAAACATTTTGTGTGGGAATAGCTTCAGGTTTTGGCCCAGGGTCTCCTGTACATTTTTTGCCCTGTTAGGGAAAGGAGTCATAATCTCTTTATTTCTCTTCACTACCAATTTCTCACTTTATTTCGCACATATATGTCAGGAGCTGAGGTCCTGCTTTTATAATTCCAGATGTGGACGGCCTGCTGTGTGTGAGAGGCCGTGTTGGCAGCAGTAGGAGAGTGAGGTGCAGAGGGCGTGGACCACTGAGTGTACGACCCCGAGGGGCCTTTCTAGACATGGTATCTTGTGCTTGGTGAAGTGGGAATGAGGATACCAGCTTAGGACGATCAAAAAGGATGAAATGAGCTAACGTGTGTAAGCACTCAGTGTGACACTTGGGTCACGCAAGTGCTCAACTAACAATAGCAGTTAAGATTATTTCTACTGATGGAACCCGGGGACGCGCAAGAATGCCTGAGGTACGCTGGGTGCTCCATACACGTAAGTCTTTTTCCTGTTTTGTCAGCGAGGCGGAGGGAGAAGCAGGATCTGTGAGGGAGAACATCTTGGCATTTTGATCCCTGATTTGTCAGTTGAAGGCCTGAGGTCAGAGGGACAGAGCAGGTATGAGGGCCCCCGTGGGAAGGGAGGTGTCCGGGCCTCATCTATACAGTGTGGTGATTGTGGTAGAAGAGCAAGTTATGGATAACAGGGTGGCTAATACGGCGGATATTTGCATGGAGCGCATGGACATGGGTTGCTTCCCACCTGTACACGAAACCCAGCCAGTGTAACACTTGTCTGCTGGAAAAGATTAGTACCTGGTCTTCCTCTGCCAAAGACGGCAGAAACTGGAATACCTTCAGTTCTGGTCTTTTGGCTCCACCTACTGGAATGATGTGGTACTTCACGCTTTCAAAAGCCCAGACATTTCTGGTTGTCTTTTACACCCAGTTGTTGCCTGTAAAAGGGATTGTATTGTGTGTGTGTGTGTTTGTCATTAATCTAAGATATCTTGTATCAGCAAGAGTTTAGTTAGTCTTTTAGAACCAATTGTTGCCTATAAAAGGGATTGTATTGTGTGTGTGTGTGTGTGTGTGTGTGTGTGTGTGTTTCTGTGATTAATCTAAAGATATCTTGTATCGGCAAGAGTTTAGTTAGATGGCTGAGGAATATGTTCCTGGTGAATGCTATAAGGAAGCAGAAACAAGTGTCAGTGGTGATGGTAGTTTTATTTGCATTGTTAAAAATTAACCACCAATTACTGCTACTCAGAACAGAGCATCTGAGGCCGTGCTCCAGCACCCCCCGGGGCACTAGAGGCTTGTGTGGGTCACGGAGAGTCCTGTGAATCTGGCTGCCCAGCCTGAGGCCCCGGTCTGCGGTCTGCTCGTATCCCCTGGCGATTTTCTCTGCTCTCTGCCCCGTTGGCCTCCTTGGGCCTGCAGCTTTTGGCGCCGCTCAGAGGCCTGTTCGTGCAAAGGTCTTCATCAGGTGCTCTCCTTGCGTTGGACAGCAGGTGTCAGCACAAGCCAGGGCGTACATGGCACGGATGGAGGACGTTTTTGCTACTAAACTGGGGAGGGACCAGCAGCAGAGAGGGAGAAAGGAAATGATTGCGATTTACAAGCAACACCCCGCAGAGTCTGTCAGGCTCCCTGCAGAGAGGCACTGCCATCCCTGAGAAACCCCTCAGTCAGGGTCTGAATATCAGGGTCGGTCTCTTTGGGGCTCTGTCCCTTCTGCTACTGAAATGACTTAAAATCTGAACCACAGGTCATTTATCTAAAAATGAGAACAACGCTGCCACCACCTCGCAGTTCATAGTACGAAAACACACATTGCCTTTCTCTGTGAAGCTGACCAGTGTCTTCAGGAAGTGTGGCGCGTCGGTACATAGTTCTGGTGAGGGGCGGCATTGAACGCCGCCTCGAACTGCCTCTTCAGTTCCCAGCAGCCCAGCCTGCAAGAGAAACGGTGGACAGCCTCTGTGCGACAGCTTCTGTGCAGGTAGAATGAGTAATCTGGAGTGAAAGGAGGCCTCTAGAGGGGACATGTCTTTGTTTGCGGGAATCGGCTTGGTGCCTCTGGGCGCAGGGTCTTCGGAGTACCCTGAGACATTCTTCTTGTTGGGGTGACCTGAGATAGAGCTCACCCGAAAACAGACACTCTGATCCGAGGTGACAGAAACAGAGAAAGGGAGAGATTTGCTCCCTCCAGTGCAAACGTCGTCTGAGGTCAGCAAGTTCTTGGGGAAGCGTCTGGCTGGATGGGAGCTGGGTAGAGGAGACAGAGCAAGTGGCCCGACACCGCAGAAATTCATTCTCTCAGTTCTGGAGACTGGACGTCTAGGTCCGCAGGGCTCTTCTCCCTCCAAGTTTCTGGGAAGCGTCTGTTCATGGCCTCACCGGGCTACTGAAGCTGGCTGACATTCTTTGGCTGGTGGCCGCCTCACTCTTGTCTCTGCCCCATGGCCTGTTTCATTGTTTTTCTTTTTTATTTAAAGAGAAAAAAATTCAAAACAAGATAATAGGAGGGTAACAATGGTTAATACACTGGATATAGTTATCTTTAAATGAGGTTACTCAGGATACAAGATAGAGGTGCTTAACTGCCCAAACAATATTAGCACAAATCTTTCTTTTCAATGAACTAAGAGAAATTAGCTGTATAATTATCTTAACTGTCTTGTGTATAAATATATTTTATTCTTTCTTTTTCCCTTTTCCCTCATCACAGCTTGTCTTTTCATTTGAACAGTTTCTTTTCAATTCACAATATCTATTGTATATTTTGGACCTTATTTACTCATTCAGTTTCTCACACTAGTGAGACAATACAGTAGTTACACATATGGGTGTGATGTATTTCATTATGAGCATGGTCTCAAGTTGTACACTTTTACCTATAAAAACTCCAGTGTATCCTTCTTTGGCTTAGTAGGACTCCATTGTAGAAAAAACCTCCATATCCTTTCTATCCATTCCTCAGTTGACGGGCATTTGAGCTGTTTCCAACACGTAGCTATTACAAACTGTGCTGCTATCAACACGAGTGCTCATGTATCACTGTGGTATGATGCTTTTAATTCTTCTAGGACTGTACCCAGAAAGGGAATAGATGGGTCAAATGGGACCTCAAATCTTGTTCTTTGAGGAATATCCATATTGATTTCCACAGTGGTTGTACCAGTCTACGCTCCACGGAGAGTGGAAAAGTGCTCCCTTTCCCCTCCAGTCTCTCTAGCATTTGTTATTGGTTGATTTCTGTTTTTAATTACTTGGTTGATTTCTTGATGCTAGTCATTCTTCCTGGGATGAGATGGGATCTCAGTGTAGTTTTAATTTCCATCTTTCAAGTGACTAGTGATGTTGAACATTTTTTCATATAGTTATTTGTCATTTGTATTTCTTCATCACAGAAGTATGTATTCATCACCAATGCCCATTTTTGGATTGAGTCTTTAAATTTGGGGGTCTAGGGTTCTTGCATTCTCCTGCAGTCCTCCCAGGCTGGCAATAAAAGCTTCTTTTATCTCAAACAAAAAATTTAGGAGGTCTGATTTTTTAAGTTTCCATGTTTTTTTTTTTTCTTTTTTTGTGGTACTGGGGATCGAACTCAGGACCCTGCGATTGCTAGGCAGGCACTTATTCCACTGAGCTATATCCCCAGCCCCGAGGTCTGATTTTTTAAAAAATTCTTTATACATTCTCGATAGCAATCCTTTGTCTGAGGAACATCTGGCAAACAATTTTTACCACATTGTCGGTTGTCTCTTCACTGTTGGTGGTTTCTCTTACTGTACAAAAGCTTTTTAATAAGATGAGATCCCAGTTGGTGATTCTTTGTGATAGTTTCTCTGTGATTGGGGTTTTATTCACAAAGTTTTTGCCTAAGCCAGTATCTTCAAGAGTTTTATGTATTCGATCTTCTAGCAGATTTAATGCTTCTGTTTTAATATTTAGATCTTTGATCCATTTCAAATTTAGTTTAGTGTATGGTGAACGATATGGGTCCAATTTTATTCTTTGGCATATGCAAAGCCAGTTTTTCCAGCACCATTGATTACAGAAGCTATCTTTCTTCTAGTGAATGTGTTTGGCACCTTTGTCAAAGATAGGGTGGCTGAATACAACTGGAGTTGTTTTTGCATCTTCTAATCTGTTCCATTGATCTTCAGATCTGTTCTTCTGCCAGTACAGCATTATTTTGTAATAATCACCATAGCTTTATAGTATAATTTCAAATCAGGGATTGTAACTCCCCCTGCCTTGCCTTTGTTGCCCAGCATTGCTTTGCTGTTCTAGGTCTCTTCTGGTTCCAAATGAATTTTAGGATTGTTTTCTCTAATTCCAGGGATGTGCTGTTGGAATTTTGATTGGAATTGCATTAAATCTGTATAACAGTTTGGAAGTATGGCCATTTTCACTATGTTGGTTCTTCCTACCCTGGAGCAAGGAATATCTCTCTGATATCCTCTTCAATCTCCTTTTCTAGAGTACTATAGTTTTCAATGTAGAGATCTTTTACAACCTTTGTTAGATTAATTCCTAGTTATTTCATTTTCTGGACGCTATTGTGAAAGGTGTTGCTTCCTAATTTCTCTCTCAGTGAGTTTGTTATGTGTACAGGAAGGCTATTGATTTTTGAGTGTTGACTTTGTATCCACCTACACTACTGCATTTGCTTGTTAAATCTAGTAGTTCAGTGGAATTTTTTGGGTCTTCTGTGTAGCGTGTCATGTCATCTGCAAATGACGATAATTTCACTTCTTCCTTGCCTATTGTTATTCCTTTTATTTTTTTCTCTTGTCTAATCACTTTGGCTAAAGTTTTCAGGACTATGTTGAGTAAGAGTGGAGAGAGTGGACATCTTTGTCTTTTTCCTGATTTTAGAGTGAAAGCTTTCAGTTTTTGTCCATTTAGTATGATGTTGATTGTTGGTTTGTCATCGATGGTTTTTATCAGATTGAGATAAAGACCATCTCTTCTGATTTTCTGTAGGGTGTTTCTCATGAATGGGTGGTGGACTTTGTCAAAAGCTTTTTCTGCATCTATGGAGATGATCACGTGATCTTTTGTCCTTGGCTCTATTAGTGTGGTATCTTACGTTTATTGATTTTCATACAACAGACCATCCCTGCACCTCTGGGGTGAATCCCACCCTGTCATGGTGTATAATCTTCTTAATGATTTGCTGCACTCTGTTTCCCAGTATCTTACTGAGGATTTTTCCAACTATGTTCATTAGGGAGGTTGGTCTGTAATTTTCTTTCTTAGTTGGGTCCTTCTCCAGTTTTGGTATCAGGGTAATGCTTGATTCCAGGAATGAATTGCGAGTATCGCTTCCCTTTCAATTGCATTAAAGAGTTTGAGAAGTACTGGTGTTGAGTCTTCTCTAAATTTCTTGTAGAATTCAGCAGTGAATCTGGAAGGGTGGCCTACTTTGATGCTCCCTCTGCCTTATTTTTATAAGGACAGGCATTATGACATTCAGGACACAGCCAAGCAATCCAGGATAGTCTTCACACCCCAAGAGCCTGAATTTAATCACAAAAGGCTTTGTCATATAACACAAATGTCACAGATTAGGAGCTGATGTCTTTTAAGGGCCATGTTCCATCTACTCCTAAGGGAATCAGAGCCTATTAGTTGCTGCCAGACATGAAACCAGCGATATGAGGCTACCTGAACAGAGATTCTGCTGTAATCTTCCATCTACCCCTACACAGGACGTATGTAGAGAAATTCAGGAAACTGCCTGGCCAGCAGGTGTGGGGTGACAAAAGTCCCAGCGTAGGAAATATTGATGTTATGAAACAGTCTCCTGTGGTTTGTCAAGGCCTGTAGATTGGGAAGAAGCACGTAATGGAAGACAGTTTGATAAACATTGCCTTCAACTGCTCTGTTCTGCCCTGGAGCTGTGAGGCAGCTACAGACAATGGCCAAAGTCTTGTCCCAATCAAACATTCCTCTACCTACTGCTGAATACAACTCGAAACCCTGGGGATTACATCCAAAACAAACAGCAGGGCTCTGAAAGGTGAAGAGTGGAAGGCAGACCAGTTAGGAGCCCCAAGAATGAGGAACAACTGTGGAGATTTTTGATTTCTTTGTTCCCTCAGATATATCAGACTTGGAGCCGATGAGGTCAGAAAACCAGAAATGCCAACTGCTACCTACAAAATAAGCACTGAGTAAACCCTGTCCTGACGCCAAGGGATCAGAAAAGAGACAGCTTAATAGGACAGAAAATATTTAGGAGATAACTGATCTATTCCAAACACTACAGACACAGTGGGTGCCTCTCCACCCAAGCCAGCAGAAGAGGAATGGGAAGTGGGGGTTGTACGTCCCCGAGCAGCCAAGTGTTACCCTAGCCTCACTGCCAGGATAG
>PVLD010033512.1:0-13723 GCA_004027595.1 Dinomys branickii
TGTCCCAGTAGCGCGTTCTCTGTCGGGTTCAGGAGCTGAAGCCGTTCTTCCCTCCACACTCGCTCTCTCGGCTGGTCGTCTTCTTCCCGGAAGTCCTTATTTCTGTCTTCATATTGTTATATTTCATTGTTTGGGTGGTAATCCTCTGGGAGGTTCTCTCTCTGCTGCCTACCCGGTCGCCATCTTCCCGGAAGTCCCTTAAGCATCTTTTTTTTTTTTCTTTTTTTTCTATGTTCAAAGTACTTTTATGTGTGCCTCAAAACAGTTGAAGGATCAAAGAAAAGCCATGTGGAATTAGCTTGACTTTACTTTTAAAAGCCAGAGGCTTGACAAGGTTCTTCCCAAGGGAAGGAATGGTGCTAGCAGAAGGGTCCCTAGGCTTCTGCGTTAAGGAGCCTCTTACTATCCGAGGAAGTGGCTTTTCTGTATAGCCACCTTCCTCCTACCCTCCACTTGTGTGGTAATGGACCAGATCGCTTTAGTCTCTGACCTAATGCAGAACTCTCTCTCCTCTGTAGATACTTTGTGGGAAAGAGATTCCTCGCTGGATCAACCGACTTGCTTACTTCAGCTCCTGTATACCCTTTCTACAGAGCTGCCTCCCGAAGGAGTGGCTCACTCCCGCGGCCCTGCAGTCCAGTGTCAGCCAGGAGCTCCAGGATGAACTGGAAGAAGCAGAGGATGCTGCCGCATCTGCTGCCATGGCGAGCACTGCCACGGGCTCCAGACCCGGGCGCCACACTAAACTATAAATACATCCAAAGTCACACCTGCAGAACTGTCTGGCAGTTGAATTATCACTAGAGAAAAGCAAACAGAGTAAGCATCCTTTGGATATTTTGTATGCAAAGATGGCTCTTCCCCAAATCCGTTTTTCAGCTCAGGAGTATATTTGTAATCAAAAAAAAAAAAAAAAAAAAAAAAAATTGGCGCAGGAGGGAGAACTTTGTACAAAGCTGCCCTCTGTTTTTTTTTACCCACTTGTAAATTTGGATTTACTTCTTCTGTTTTATACAAGCTCTGTTAAGTTATGTTTACAGTATTTTGTATTGCTGTTTACAAATCTTGCATGGACTTCTGCCACCTGAAAGAAGAAAATCTTCATCTTCAGAAATTAGGCAGGTAATCTTTGTACAATTCCTGACAATTGCCAGAGCTATGGCATAAATAATAGGCACACAAAAAGGTACTTCCGCAGTTACAGTTCCTGTCACCTGCTTACGAATTCCTTTTTAGATTTGTATTTGTTTTGTTACTGTTTTGGGCACTAGGATACAGAGAACCAAACTGGCCTGCTGTGAAGGAGCACACACAGCCCTGAGGGCCTGGGACCCTGGGCCACTTCCTCTCACTCCAAGTAGCACATCTCCCAAGGTGCCCATGGGACAGTTGATTTCATCCCAAATATCCGTCCACCGAGCAGGGTGGTCGTCTTGTGTCAGTCTGGCTTTGATACCTGTGAGTCTATAATTAAGGTGTTTTTTGTTGAAGATAGTCTTGTAACTGACAAGTGTTTTTGCACACATGGGGGGACTTCATTTTTATCTTAATATGTAATAATTTCCTCCCCACACGGAATTTTGTTAATGGGATAAGAATACCCTAAGTGGTAGCTTTCTGAGTAGCAGTATGAGTTGACATTCAACTGCTCTTCACTGTCCAGGCTACCTTTTATACTAGAAAACTAGATTCTAAAGAAACATACCCCACCAAGGTAATCTTTGATATTTCATACTTTTTATGTACCATATCAGAAAGCATATTTTGTTATGGGAGTAGTTCCACCTCCTAAAAGAATACCTAACCTCATCAACATCTTGTTGAAAAGTCATATTTGTATATTTTAACATTCATCTCTTTATGTTCTCTAAAATGTATGTCTCTTGTACCTCACATACTTTGAGAATGAATTTGTCACCAGAGATAAATCATTAGAAAGGATGCTGTCTGCTCAAGCCTACTCCCAGTTTGACCCTTGGATGTAAGAACTAAGTCATTACATGTTAAATTGAATTTTTCTGCCTTAAGAATGAATGTCCTAAGTAAAATACTAGATGCAGTGTACAAATGATCCAAGGCAGTGACTTTAGCTTTAGATACTAGTTTTAAGGTTATTCACATTTATTTAAACTTTTAGGCTGGACTATTTGCTGTTGCACTCTGTGATCATATCTTTCAGTAAACTACATTTGTAACTTTTCCATAAGCTGATTTTGATTGATTTTTACCAATTTAAGCACACCCTGTTGATAGGGAAAACAAACCTTGGGTTATAAACATTGGCCTGAGGAAAATTAAGCCACTTTATGCTTTTTTGACTATTCTAGTTCCAGAAAGAAAAAAGCGTTTGTAAACTAACTCTCAGTTCTTTAGAGGATAGAGCACCCACTTTAAGAGATTTGAGGGAAGGAATTTATGATCTTTATGAAATGTTAACTTCGTTCAGGCCTGAAAGTTATTAGACTTAGCACCGAGCACTAGGCTCTAGCAGTCTAAGTTACTCACTAAAAGAAGAGTCTTAGCACCAAAAGCCAAATTAGTAGGACGTGTTTTGATGCATTTGGCCTGGAATGTTTTAGTAATACGGATTGTAGTTCTCTCTAATCCGTTCAAATATACATGTTTTAATGTGGGCTGCTGGCTCAAAGGAGTAGCCAGTAGTTCGATACTTCTTGGTGAATAGCTAGGAACATCTGATCTTTGCTTACCCACACTTCAGCAAGTTAACACAGAAATAGTTTTATTGTTCCATTGTATTTACTATCTTCTGCAACGTTTGGAATTTAAGAATAGTACAAAGAGCATTCGAAATACTGGCCTGTGGCCAATTATCACACTAAAAATTATGAGATAAAATTCTGGACATGTAGCTGAGCGTCGCAGCACATGCCTGTAATCTCAACGTTTGGGAGACTGAGGCAGGAGGATCACTGCAAATTCGAGGCCAGCCTGAAATACATAGTGAGACCTTGTCTCAGAGAAACAACCCTGGCCACTGTGCTCACCCTTGCACAGCTGGCCCACCCTCACACTACAGGCTGTACTTCTTTTCTACTTCAACATGGCCCAGAGTTGCTCTGTAGAGCCTGTTTCTTTAATAAAACTTTGCTACCATTAAGACCAAAAACAGAAATTCTGGACACAAGATACCTTGCAATCTGATTGTGCTTGAGATTGAAAGAAAAAGAAATGTCTTTAGAAAATCTCTTTCAAGTCAGGTCCTTCTTTACAATTTAAATTGAGAATGGATTTAATTAGCACTTAGTCTGCGTTTCCTTGCCCCACCAAGAAAAGAATCTTGTTCTTAACCTGACCTCTGTTTAAAAACAAAAAAACATCTCATATAAGAAATCTGGTCATACATGTGATCGATGGAGTCAGATACATTTTTTTATTGTTGTAATACCCAAGTGAAGCATTTTACCTGATGGGTTAGACAGTAATAATTGTGTTAGAAGGTCAAAAGTTTTTTCTGTTCGTTTGTAATGGCCCTTGGGGTTGTTTGTTGGTTTCTGTTTTTGTCTCTTTACCCTAAGAAGGGGCATCAGCTTTGGACAGTATGACTTGCGGGATTGTGGGAGGTGGTGGTGCCGTCTTACAGTGCCTCCACTTGATGCCTGAACTCCAGCTAACTATTGCTCTGACCCACAGCAATAGCGCACGTTACCCATCACCAGCATTTGTACAGAGCAGGGAATTCTGGTTTTAGTCAGTTGATAACATTGTGTGTATGAGGAGATTCAGCACCACAGACAGCTGCAGGACTCTTTCCATGGCTTCTCCATCACAAAACGGGTAGAAACGCAGTCACTGCTTCAGGGTTCTAATCTGTATCGTCTTATGGCTCCATATCTGTAAGATACCCTGTGAATTTGATACATGCTGTATTTCTTTTACATGTTGAATTGTATTCAGCAAGTTGGCCATAACACCGTTGTACCCTCTTCAGTATGGTTTGAGAGTGCAGCTCAGTCGTGAGGCTGTCATTGTCTACTCAGTCTGTACTCGTCTTCGCTGTCCAAGGGTGTTACAGCTGTCAGAGTCTTCACGGACCTGAGGATCATTTCTTGGGAAGTTGAATGCGAGTGTACTGTCATTCATAGTGTTTATATAAAAATACCAGGAATCTTCACTTTTGCTACCTTGATATAGCATTGGGCTATCATGTTAAAACATTGATATACATCGATTTATTAAAAAATACTTTTATAAGAAATGTTTTATCGTGCTTTCTGACCTCCAGGAGACTGCCTTTGTATATAGCGTTGGGGTAGGAGTGGGGAGGGTATGGCCAGACCCTCCTCGTCGTATCTTCGTCTTCAGTCACTGGTGCGCTTACTCCCTTGTTCTGTGTGCTAAGGCCCATGGGCCAGCACTTCCCTGTTGGAGAGCACAGAGCCACTCCTGCTGGAAAGCAGCAGGTGCCAGCCTGAACCCTGGAGAAGGAGACAAGGCAGGCAGCCCACACGGACCCCCCTGAGAGCTGGGGGATACCCACAGAAGACTGGCCCCACCCCACACACACACACTGCCACATCCCAGAGCACCACTCAGGTGAGCCTATGTGACCAGGCTCTTCATTTCCCGCAGACCTCTTCTGCTCAGTGCCTCCAACCTGAGGCTCCCACTGGTCTTTCCAGTCCTAGCTGAATAATATTTCCATCCACCAACTTTAAAACTTTTGAAATCGATATTATTAAATAGGTGAGTAATGTCCTTAATGGTCTGCCCTTGCCTTTCCACCCTGCTGAATAAGAATATAACTCATCCGTTCTCACCTCAAGGACAGCAACCAAAGGGGAGGCCCTACCATGATCTCGTTCTTGGTAGACAGTAATAAGGAAGTTACCAACTCAGACCTGGTAAAGCCCCTTCAGGGTCTGGTCTGTAGGAAGAACGCCACTGTGCCAGAAGACACTGCAGGTTTGTTGCTTTTCCTTTGTTATCCGCCCTGAAGTTCCATCTCCCTGGTATTAGCCTGGTTCTAACTTCACAGGGGACTGTGCAAGATTAATGGCTTCTTGCTACACTTTACAAGAGGTACAATAGCGCCAAGCAACTACTTACTTCCTGACGGATTTGAAAATCCAGACAGCTGCTGAGCCCTGTCAAACCTCTCTTCAGTCCCCACCCCGGCATTTCTGTATAGCCGCCTCCTTCCTCCTACCGTCCACTTGTGTGGTAATGGACCAGTTAACTTTAGTCTCTCTAACCTAATGCAGAACTCTTTCTCCTCTGTAGATACTTTGTGGGAAAGAGAGCTCAGTGGCACAAGTGCGTGCCTGGCAAGCACAAAGGAAAATCTTCCCCAGAAGAATCCTACCCTGAACCTACACTGAGAATTTTTCTTGCTATCAAGGCAGTCAGAAAGCCAAAGGAATATGAGGCCTCTTCACAGGTCAGGGAGGCATTTGTTTTGCCCTGGTCTGAGAAGGCTTCGTGCCTGGTCCTGTTGAGAATGCTGTTGACTGATGGAGGGAGGCTGCCGTGCTGAGCTCCCTAACCCCTGCCCACTGCCCCGGAACAGTGGCCTGGTTCCTCTGTACTCTCGCTCCTGGCCACTGGGTGGGCTTCGTGCTCAGAGAAGCCTTGGCTGCCACCCTCTTGTCTTCATATTCCAAACCTTCAGGTGAGCTATGGCCGGTAGTACCTGAACAGTCTTCAGGTGCTCCTGAAGCCCAAGCCGTACGTCAGCTTGTCCTCAGGCCTTAGCCTCGGTATTATCAGGCCACACTCCTTCAAGTGACTCTTGCTTTACTCTGCACGGGAAGAGGAGTTCATATTAGACATGGAGTGCAGAAAAAACATGAGAAGTATTTCTGTCTCCCCAGCATGCTCAGCCCAGGTGACCAGTGCGTATCCACTCAGAAGGGCTGGGGCTTTCAGACTGCAGAGTCAGAGTAAGATCTGAGGGAACCAGGGCTGCTGGACTTGGCTCTAAACAAGCAAGAAAACTGTCTTCCTCTTCTGCCAGGATCAGTGAGCAGGTGTCACAAAAGGCCAGGGTCCCTGCACACACACAAAGGTTCACCTTGTGAAAGACCACAGAAGCGGAGACAGAGGAGACAAGGGAAAGTTTTATTCTCCCCTGCAATGTGCTTGATGCTGGGCTGAAATTTACATGCCTTGCACTTCATTTCATTGTCACAGTAGCCTTAGGTTATTCCTGCTTTACATGAGAGGCTGTTAGCCCAAGTCCACACATAGGGAACATCCATGCTTGAACTTAGCCAATTTTAGCTTTCCATTCAGCCATACTGCTGTTTTAAAATGACTCCATCCCCAGGACTGGGGAATATAGCTCAGTGGCACAAGTGCCTGCCTGGCAAGCATAAGGTCCTGAGTTCGATTCCCCATACCAAAAAAAAAAAAAAAAAATAGACTCCAGCCCACCCCAGAAATACTGAATGCAAATCAGCATTTTACCAAGATCCCCATTGATGGTGTGGAAAGAGCCCATCACCGAAGCTCATCCTCCCGGGCCTTCCATATCCTCACCCTTAATGTTTGAGAAACACTGCTATATGCCATAAGACTTGATTCTGTGTGGGCCAAGTCTTCTGTGCCCCTCAAAATGAGTATTTACAGGGTGAAGTGTCTGTCAGGTGCCCTGGACAGGTGAATGTCTGAAGGGCCTAGTAGTCGGTTCCCCTCCAAGACAGAGTGGCGGGATCCAGACACTAAGGACTCTGGATCAGTTCAACTGTCTCTCACTTACCATGAGATCTCCAGGGCAACACCCATCTCGCGGCTGTCCCAGTGCGTATCTGTCCTCAGCAAAACCCATCCTCCTGGGCCTTTGGTATCCAAACCCTGCCTACTGTGCGCATGCCCTCATCTTCAGCACTTTTCACCTTCACTGTGCCCCTCTCCAGAGCGCTCTCTGAACCACCCAGTCAGCAAATGCCCAGCTGACACCATTCTTTCAAATGCTTCAGGAAATGTCCTGCTCCACCGGGCAGCATCCGGCTACCCTTTAAGGAGCGCTCTTGCTCAGCATTTGTGCTCTTTCCAAACCGTTTCTCCTTCCTTCAGAGCACCCAGCCCCACTGTGCTATCCAGTTCTGCCCATTGCTGTCACCTCCCTCTCCAGCCTTTCATGTCCTCCTTCCCAGTGACTTCACACCATCTGGATGGCACAGCCAGTCCTCTGGCCTGATGTTCTCAACTGGGACTCTGTTACCATTGATGGGGCAGGTCTTTGTAGTAGATAATCCTGCACAGGACAAGACCTCTGGCATCTCTAGCATTGCCCCTAGTTAGCAGTATTTACCCACTTCGTGGTCCCAGCAACACTAAATGCACCCAACCACACGCACGCATGCATGCGCACTCCACCCCGGAGGAGGGGGGTTCCTGTCCTGAGCTGAGAACCACCGCCAGTTCCCACACCAGCCGTGTGCTGCAGCTTCTAACTTGTCACCAGCAGTGTCCCAAACCACTTCTAAGGTCTTCGAACAGTTCTGACCGCTAATGTCCCTGCTCACCCTGTACCACACGGCACCAAGTCTGACTTTACCAAGCTCTCACAGCCATTAAATCTAGGGCTCATTTACTGATATCCCCTCCCTTGCCATGCCTTCGTTACTCTTCTCACCCAGCCTAAATGACATTATCAGTGGCTGGGCCATTTCCTTCTCAGTGCCCCCCGCCTGCTTCAGTGCCCCTTCCTGCATTATAATGACACAGCGGACTCAGCCTGGTCGGGACCTCAACCTCTGTGTCTGAGCCTAATGAGTGGAACATTGCTGGAGAGAAGTCGCACAGCTGGGCTGAATGGCTTGATTTTAACACTCCTGCCGACAGACCCGGCGTGGGCGCTGGGTGCCATGGTGTACCCTGGCTCCCTGTAAGTCTGCCCCTCGCTCCCTTCAGGGCTGCCACTGTTCACCTGTTCCTCGTACATATCACGGTGTGCCTCAAAACAAAGTCACCCTAGGCAGTTGGTGTCAGCCTCTCAATCTACCAAATTCACCCGAGTTTGTACCGAGTCACTCTGCTTATTCCATGGCAGAAGCATCTGCTGCTAGCAGAGCCCAAGCTCTCCCTGTTGCTGCCCCAACCCTTGGCTCCAGCAGGTCTTCCTGTCCCTTGAGCATCCCACTTTCTCTCCTACTAAATCATTCTACCAGCATAAAACACGTGACTTGGTTTCTTGCCAAGACACACTCTCTGCCTTGACATCCCTCTGACAAAGCAGCACTTCTGTTTCTCTCGACAGCAAAAGTTCTTGCCACCCTCAGGTTCCTTTCACGGTTTTTAAAAATACCTCGATTGGAAAGGAGAAAAGAAAGAGACAAAAATGTATGTATGTATATATGAATATACATATAAGCAGGTGGGCTAACATGGTTCTACTATTGTATTATATCACTTAATGCTAAGGAATAATCGATGACGGGTTATTTGATCCATCTTGTATGTCTGTATGTGTTATCCTGAACACACACTTCGAAGATATCAATATGCAAAGCAGCAACTATTGGTGGTTTTTTGTTGTTGTTGTTGTTGTTGTTTGCCTGTTTTGTTTTTTGTCTTTGGATTTTTGGTTTTTGTATTTTTTCTGTTGATGAGAAGATTAATTGTATGACTAAATTTGCATGTCTGTATATGGGTTCATATATTTACACTTCGAAGATATCAATGGATAAAGCAATAACCACTGTTGAGACCATGTCACCTTGTCTGTAGATTAGTTGTGACTGTACTATTTTTTATGCTAACTGGTGTCTGTTTGTTCATATGTTTTTGTACTTTTATTTAAAAAAAAAAAAAAGAAATCAACCAATAACAAATGCTGGCAAGGCTATGCAGAAATAGCAACTCTTCTCCACTGCTGGTGGGAATATAGACTGGTGAAACCACTGTGGAAATCAGTTTGGAGATTCCTCAACAAACTAAGTCTAGAGGTCCCATTGAACCCAGCTATTGCCATTCTGGGTATTTTCCAAGAAGATCTGAAAACATCATATCACAGCAATATATGTGCACTCATGTTTATAGCAGTGCAATGTGTATAGCTAAATCATGGAAGCAACCCAAATGTCAACCCACTGAGGAAGAGATAAAAAATTGTGGTATTTTTATACAATGGAATATTACTCAGCTATAAAGAAAGATAAACTAAAGGCTTTTATAGGTAAATGGTCACAACTAAAGACCATACTCATAAGTGAAATAAATCAGACCTGTATGTGTAAGCAATGTATTGTCTCACTAGTGTAAGAACATGAAAGAGTGAATAAAAATTAGGAGGTAAGATAGACATTGTGAAATGAAAGGAAAATGTTCAAAAGTAAAGAGCAACTGGGATGAGGGAAAAGAGAAAAGAAAGGGGAAATTATGTATATATGTATACACAGGATATCTAACATAGTTGTACTACTGATTTCTATCGCTTTATTGAAAGTGACAGTTAATGATTACATGTCTATATTTGTTTTCCTGAGTAACCACTTCGAAGATATCAATATGTAATACAACAGCCACTGTTAATTTCCTGTCGCCTTCTCTGTATTTTAGTATTGTTTGTATTGTTCTTGGGCTACTTTGTAAATGGATGTATGTTTGTTAATATGTTTTTGTTCTTTTATGTTTAAAGTAAAATTTTAAAAAAAGAAAAAAAAAGCCTCGATTGTGAGTTACATACACAAAAGAATTGGCGCTGGGGATGTGGCTCTGGGTCAGAGTGCTTGGTCTAGTATGCACAGAGCTGTGGGTTCAATCCCCATAGCTCAAAAAAAAGAAAAATGCATAGAATGCATAGGCACCGTTTAAAGAATGACAAAGTGACCACCAGCCTGTACCGAGCGCTCAGCTTCAATAACAGAAATCAGCAGGACTGCAGCACTGGTAGCCTGGTCCCGGGCACGAGCTCCTTCCTCCCATCCCACCACCCTGAGGTTTGTATGGATCATTCTTTGCTTTCCTTTATGGTTTTATCACTACACGTTCGTATTTAATATGCTGCTTGGTTTTGCCTACTTCTGAGCTTTATATCAGAGTATATATCATAATGTATATATTCTGTGATTTTTCAAGTCTATATTTTTAAATTTTCGCATATTAATGTGCATAGTTGAAATTCCTTTTCACTGCTGTATCATAATCTGTTGTATACATATACCACAATTTTTATGTGTTTTACCTTTAATGTATACTTGGAGTACTGCCCGTGTTGTCACTACGATAAGCAGTACTTCTATGAACAGCACAATATATATCCTGCTGCACATGGAAGGATTTCTCCAGGAATGGGACTGCAAAGTGTGAGGCGTGTATGTGTTCAACTTTGTTAAGGTAGAAAAACAATAGTCTCTTTTATTACACTTTTATTAAATAAAATCCTATTCAGTCCTCTTTCAGTCTGCTAATCAGAGTTCCACAAGCTAGATTATTCTTTTATAATGTCATATAATGAAATTTCTCAGTGCCTGGCCTTAAAAATATTTTGCATAAGTAGCTGAAGTCAAGGAGATGAAAACCGTGCCGAGCTCTCGCATAGCCCCTGGGAAGATGGCAACATCACAAAGCAGTTTGTAGAAATCTGACTGAACATCTGTTCCTCTATGCGAAGTGGACATTCACTAATATTCATCACGATTTGTGACTCTGTTGGAACAACAGGGTCTAGTTAGATTCCACAGCTTCAGGAAATAAATAAACAAAAATATTGTGAAGACCCCCTCCAAAGGGCACATACATCAGCTGCGCGTCTTCCTTGGTAATTCGCTGCCTTGGTTGTAATGTTGTAAATGGCATCTCAGTGATCCTTAAAGTTACACACACTTGGAAGGTGACAGGTCAGGGAACACTGCGTACTTCTCCTCTACACGTAATGCAAAGCAATGAAAAGTCAAAGCCCTAGACACCTCCCAAGAGAGATTATTTAACTGGCCATCTCTAAATCTGTGTTTCATCTAATCCACACTAGATCATCAAAACTGTTTTCAAAAGTGACTTTAGGGCAGGGCGTGGTGGCGCACACCTGTAATCCCGGCACTGGGGAGGCTGAGGCAGGAGGATCATTGTGAGTTCGAGGCAGGCTTGGGCTACAAAGTAGGCTCAAGGCCAGCCTGAACTGCATAGTGAGACCCTGTCTCAAAAAAAAAGAGAAAAAGCTACTGTAACTCTCTCACCAGCAGAAGGTTTGGGGGATCCTATTGCTCCATACCCTTGCCACTTTATATTGAGTGACCCTAAAGTTTTCCAACACGATAAGCATCTACCTGTGCTCAGGTTTACATTTTTCTGATTATCTGTAAGGCAGAGTCTTTATGTATTTCTGGCCCATTTATGTTTTCTATAAAATATCCCATCTTTTGCCCATTTTTCTGTTGGATTATCTTTTTTTAACGGGTTTAAAAATAATTTTTTTCTTCACGTATTCTGACCACCACTCTTTTTTTTTTTTAACTTTTTTAAATTTTATTTTAAAGACAAAAGAATGGAAACATATGAACCAGGAAAGCCATAAACAATACAGAGAATACAAAGTTATACAGAATATAGTAGGGAATTAGCACTGAATGTTGTATTACATAGTTATCTTCACATTAGTTAACACAAAAATATTAAAGGAAATACCAAATTATAGAGAAGATAGTAGGGAATTTGCACTGGATGCTGTATAATATAAAGTTATCTTCACCTCTGCTAATACAAAAACGACTGAGGAAATACAGAACTATAGAGAAGATAGAAGGGAATTAGCTCTGGATGGTGTCCTACATAATGTTACCTTCATCTTTGTTACTCAGTTACACAGATGATGGCCCATTTGATCATTTTAATTTTTCTCCTCCCTCATCTCTGTTGCCCTACCACTCAATCAGTCATCTTCCCTGTGATAATAACTGTACTCCTGGGTTTATCTATATCCTTGGACTCTCATCTTGGGAAGAGATATAGCTGCCTCAGACTATACTATAACATACAGGGGTGTATACAAACTGCCATGGTTGGAGGTGGGAAAGCACATATGCTCACAGCGGACCGCCTGGCTCCACCCTGTCGTCGTGCTATGGGTCGGGGCAGGTCCAGACCATGAGGTGCCCTGAGTGGGGCCCTCAGCGGAACAGCCACCAGGCCCACTGCGGAGCAGCAGAGGAGCAGCCGTGGGGCCCACTGCGGATCATCCGCGGGGCCCACAGTGGAGCAGCCGCGGGGCCCACTATGGAGCAGCCGTGGGGCCCACAGCAGAGCAGCTGCGGGGCCCACTGCGGAGCAGCCGCAGGGCCCACAGTGGAGCGGCCATGGGATCCACAGAGGTGCAGCCACGGGGCCCACAGTGGCGCAGCCGCAGGGCCCACTGCGGATCATCCACGGGGCCCACAGCAGAGCAGCCGCGGGGCCCACAGTGGAGCAGCCGCAGGGCCCACAGTGGAGCAGCCACGGGATCCAGAGAGGTGCAGCCGTGGGGACCACTGCGGATCATCCGCGGGGCGCACAGCGGAGCAGCCACGGGGCCCACAGCAGAGCAGCTGCGGGGCTCACAGCGGAGCAGCCATGGGGCCCACTGCAGATCACCCACAGGGCCCACAGCGGAGCAGCCGCGGGGCCCACCGTGGATCATCTGCGGGGCCCACAGCGGAGCAGCCACAGGGCCCACAGCCGAGCAGCCATGAGGCCCACTGCAGAGCAGCCGCGGGGCCCACTGCAGATCATCTGCAGGACTCACAGCGGAGCAGCCACGGGGCCCACAGCGGAGCAGCCACAGGGCCCACAGCAGTGCAGCCATGAGGCCCACTGCGGATCACCCACGGGGCCCACAGCAGAGGAGCCCTGGGGCCCACAGCGGAGCAGCCGCGGGGCCCACAGCAGCGCAGCCGCGGGGCCCACCGTGGATCATCTGCGGGGCCCACAGCGGAGCAGCCACAGGGCCCACAGCGGAGCAGCCATGAGGCCCACTGCGGAGCAGCCGCAGGGCCCACTGCAGATCATCTGCAGGACTCACAGCGGAGCAGCCACGGGGCCCACAGCGGAGCAGCCACAGGGCCCACAGCAGTGCAGCCATGAGGCCCACTGCGGATCACCCGCGGGGCCCACAGCAGAGGAGCCCTGGGGCCCACAGCGGAGCAGCTGCAGGGCCCACAGCAGCGCAGCCGCGGGGCCCACAGTGGATCATCCGCGGGGCCCACAGCGGAGCAGCCGCAGGGCTCACTGCGGAGCAGCTGCGGGACCCACAGCGGAGCAGCCACGGGGCCCACTGCAGACCATCTGCAGGGCCCACAGCGGAGCAGCCGCGGGGCCCTCAGTGGAGCAGCCACGGGGCACACGCCTCCATGGGGCGCCCTCTGTGACCCTTTTGGCTCTGTTCCGTTGCCTTGATGCCAGAGGCCCTTTCTCCTCCTCCCACCTCCTCCTGATCTCCAGCATTACCATTCCCCACCTGTTACAGCTGGGTAGTGGGTCTCTGAAGCTGAAGCTGCGAATGCCAAAACGAGGGCGTGGGCCAAGGGTGTGCTTGGAGTGGCAACCTCCTCCCTCTCTATCTCATCTCCCTCCAACTGCGCCATGTCAGACCTGCGATCCCCTCCTCCAGAGGAGGTTCTGCTTAGACTTTCTGAGGGTTTCAGTTCCCATTTCAGATCCTTCTCGAGTTCAGGATATCCACCTCTTTCCTCTCTGTCCTTCACATGTTGCCACACTGCTATGTCTGAGTGGCATTCCTCCGGGAGGTTCTCTCTCTGCTGCCTACCCGGTCGCCATGGGTTCATATAAG
>PVLD010033513.1:0-13583 GCA_004027595.1 Dinomys branickii
TTCCTGACTTTAAAGTGAAAGTTTTCAGTTTATGTCCATTTAGTATGATGTTGGCTGTTGGTTTGTTGTAGATGGCTTTGATCAGATTGAGGTAGAGGCCATCTATTCCTATTTTTTCTAAGGTTTTTAACATGAATGTATGTTGGACTTTATCAAAAGCCTTCTCTGCATCTATTGAGATGATCATGTGGTTTTTGTCAGTTTCTTCCCCTTTGTCCTTCAGTATTGGTGGTTTCTGCAGATCTGTACTCAGATTCAGATGATGCTTCTTCCTCTGCCCTGTCCAGTCTGCCACAAGCCCCTCCAAAGCATCCCTCATCTGAGCGCCTTGCTTTTGACCTCTACCCTTCCTTTTGGCTCTTTTTAGAATGTCCACCTCTCTTCTTACATTGCCCATCTGTTCTCAAGTGCTGTTGACTTTATCCATCAGAGCCCTGAGCATCTTAATCACAGTTCTTTTAAATTTTTGGCCTCATAATCCCCACAGCTCTGCCATGTATGTATATGTGCTAATGCTTGTTCTGTCTCCAGAGTGTGTATGTGTGTGTGTGTGTGTGTGTGTGTGTGTGTAACATTTCCCTGATGAGCCAGCATGATACATTAGCTTAGAGGGGCTCCTATGAACTGGCCATGAGTGATGTGGTGGGAACAGAATTGGCAGGCCTGTAAGTCTCAGTGCTCGGGGAGCTAGGGCCTCAATTGTGAATTTGACAAGTGCCTCTTGACATCTTCCCTTTTCTGTGGGATGGCTGGGATGGGTTAGAGTTGGGCATTTCCCTCTTCCTAGGCAGGCCATTCTCTAATAAACCCCTCTGCTGGTCAGGCTCTATTTAAAGATTCTCATGAGGGCAGATCTTAATACACATTCTCCAGTATATCCCAACAGCTCCTTTCCCCTCTGCCCTGGCAGAAGCACCAAGGACTCTCTCTTTGAGATTCTCTGGGAGAACATGGTCTAGCTCCTGCCAGTAAAACTGGCACATGTGAAGAGCCCCCACATGATGGGTCCCTTAATGTCCCTTACCCTGAGCTCCTGGCCCTCCGTAACTTCACTGGGTTTCCCCACCTCCGTAATGGCACATGGAAGTTTGTGTTTGTGGGTTTCTGCTCTGGGAAGTGATGGTTCTCTGCACTGCCCTGTTAACTCTCCCATTTGGTGGGCAGTCTCCTGGCCTGTGTTCCCACTCCTCTGCAAAATCCAGAAGAATTCTTGATTTTTTTTCAGTTTGCTCAGCTTTTTACCTGTTGTGAGGATGGAATGGCTACTTTCAGCTTCTTCTATGCCAGACAGGATCAAAACCAAGTTTTCTAAAGCTCAGACCCATGCCACACGGGAAGGGGTCAGTAAGAGATGGAGATGAGTAATGTTTGTGTATAATGCTAGGAATTGAATCTAGAGCCTGTACACACTAAACACACACTCTGCCACCGAGCCACACCTCCAGCCCACACAAGTAATGTTTTATGAGTACCTATTATGAGCCTGGCACTACCATACATAGGTCCAGTCAATCACCTATGATTCTGAATTCATTTCACAGTCATGAAAGGCAGGGTTTAGGGAGGCAGAGGATTGAATGAAGAGTGCCAAGATTTCAGAACGGAGCAAAGCAAAGGCATGTGGCTTGAATTTGGGGCCATTGGGTTCTAAAGTCAACCCCCTTGGTCCTTCTGGACCAGGCCACCTCTCTGCTTAGCAGTGAGGGATTACCACCCAGGCACTCAAGGATCTCGTACTTGCTGGGTAGCTACAGGGAGCTCTGCCCTCTGCTGGGCTATGAGGATCACAGGTACTGTCAGACACAAACCCAACTAGAAGAAGCTCCCCGTCTGAGTGGATAAAGATGAGAAAACATGAATCACATGAGAAAGGAAGACCACATCCAAGAGGAGCACAGAGAGCGGCCCAGAGCAGAGCACAGAGCACGCGGCAGGTGCAGGGGCGGGGAACAAACACGATACCCAGGAAGGAGGGGAGAGAGACGGGGCATCGGTTCCAGATGGTGGTGTAGGGACCATCACTCCTCCAAGGGGCTGCCAAACTAGGACAGGCGGGGAGAGATTGCTCCAAACAGGCAAGAACACCCAAGAAATGGATCATGAGACTTCCCTGCCCACCTACACAGCCGTATAGAGAGGAGGGCCTGGGCAAGCAGTGGGCACAGGAGGTGATGGTTCTCTGCACTGGCCTGTTACCTTTCCAATTTGAGGGGCAGTCTCCTGGCTGGAGAGTCTATGCTGCTTCTGTAGATCAGATGCCCTGCCCTACCCTGCCTGACATTCCGCCACTGTAACATTAGACCTGGGGCTTTCATGCTTGCTGAGATGCACACACCCCTGGCAGAGAACATTACTTGATGGCAATGTTAGACTTTCACACACAGGTGTAAGTCAGTTTAGTGAGTGGAGAATTTCCAGGTTTCAGGTTTTCAGGAAGGGAGGCAGAATCAGTGAAAGTCATATGAGTGCCCCCAGACGCAAGTACTGCCCACTTTACATGCTGCTGTCATATGAATATCAGTGACTCCTCATATTCGTATGCTGAAACCTAACCACAGTATTAAGAGAGGGGGTCTTTTGGAGTTGATTAAATCATAAGGTCTCTACCCTTATGAGTGGTTCTTGGGTCTTTATAGAAGAGCACTATGGTTTGAATTCAGTCTGGTGTGAAGTGGGCTCTGCAAGAGACACTGAGGCCATGGGGGCTCCTCTTTGTGAGTGGGGTTAGGACCTCTGTTTAATTCTGGGGTGCAGGGAACCAAGTGCAAGGCCTGAAGGGCTGTGGCCCTGAGCTACATCTCTAGTCCTAGAGCTCATGTTTTGTTTTTGTTTTTGTTGTTGTTCTTTTGGTCTTTTTGAGACAGGGTCTCACTGTGCAGTTCAGGCTGGCCTTGAGCTCACTTTGTAGCCCAGGCTGGTCTTGAATTTGCAACGGTTCTCCTGCCTCAGCCTGCCGAATGCTGGGATTACAGGTGTGCGCCACCATGCCCGGCTTAGGGCCCTTTTAAAGATACTCCATACAGCCTTCTGCTCCTTGGCCCATCTGCCTTCTGCCACATGAGCACACAGCACCCTTCCTTCCACAGGACACCTGAGCAACAAGGCACCATCTTGGGAGCAGAGACCAATTGTCGCTAGATAACAGAGCCCCTAGTGACTTAGCCTTGGGCTGCTTGGCCTCCAGAACTGTGAGAAATAAGTTTCCATTCTTTCTAAGTTACCCATTTTCAGGCCTCCTGTTACAGGAGAGCAAACCTTTTCAGACACATGCTGCCTGTCCATGCCTATGGCTCTCCGGGACACCTTCTCTAGTCACCCTTCAAAGAGAGGTGGCTGTACAGAGGCCTCTGCGTCCCTAAAACAGTCGAGTCAGACTGCTTTTCCATACACAGGTGTTTCTGAAGCCGCAAAGTCCCTGAAGGTGGCAGTCCATGTACACACAGACCAGGGCCACCCTTAACACCAACACATTTCCTTCATCTTCCTCTTCTTGTCCTAAAGATCCTGTGCTCTGGATCTTTCTCCAACTCTGTCAAAGCCTCTTCCTGGGTCTGGCTCTCTCACGGCAAAACAAGCTCCTCCACAGGTCCTTTGTGCACATTTCCTGGAGCAGCACTTAGTACCGTCTCACATGGCCTCAACTCACCCAGGGCTTCCTTTCCTGTGGCAATGCCTACAGCAGGGTCCACCCCTTTCCTTAGCTCCCAACCCTGTTCCTGGCCACCACCCAGGCCCCTGCCTCTGCCTCGCTTCCTCTGTCCTGGCCTGGTCACTGCCCCTTCCAGCTCCCACATAGCCATGTGCTTCTAAAATGTCGATCTAATTGGGCCACCTCATGCCAAAAGCTTTTGTGTGGCTTCCTACAGTTCTACAAAGAAAAACCCCTAACACATTTGAGGAGGCTGTCACAGCCCTTGGTGACCCGGCTGAACCCCACCTTCCTGGGCTCACCTTCAACTCCTCTTCCGATCCTGCACCTCTATAAAGGGTGCAGGCCGGGCCTCAGCGTCCCACACCTGTTCCCTACTTTCACCTCCGCAGTTATTTCTCAACCGACAACGCCAGCAGAAGCCTTACTTGATCCTGCTCAGTCAAGAGCAATCAGTTTAGATGCCCCCAAATGCACACTTAGATTCTAGTCCTGAAGATGACCTAGTTTGTATTTGTGGTTAAGTGCACATGTGTGCGTGTGTGTGGTGCTCTCCCATGTCAGGGCCACGTCTTAGAGAATTTGTGACAAGTGTCTTCCCTTAGAAGCCATTTGGCACACATTTAACTAGCTGCAAGACCTTTGAAATGTTTAATGACACAGAGAAAGCTCATTATAAAATGTTTAAGTGAAAAACAAAGACAAAAACTGTATGTACCACTATGATTCAAAATCCATTTTAAAAAGAAATTCAGCAAAGGTTTACAATAAAGTCCTTGGAGATTAAATTGCCCCGTATTTGTTTTGCCTTGGTCCAGCCCCAGGTTTGGAAGCTTAAAAGGGAGAAGGCTGAACACAGAAATAAACTGGTTATTTTGGCCAAAACCTCTCTGGCTAATAACCAGTGTAAGACACATGAGCTTCTCAGAGGAGTTCTCCAGGGCCTAGGCAGCACAGGAAGTGGGGGGTTTGGAGGTGTGAACTATGAGTTGCTAATTATAAGCACTTATCAGTAGTGATGCTTACTATGCATGGGCAGGTGAGGACTTTCTCCCATGAACGTTTCCACTTAGAGATAAAGTGGGTGGCCTTCCTGCCTGCCAGGCATCGCCGGCCCAAGTCCCCACATGCATTTGCTGATTGGCTCACTCACAGTCTGCCCAACAGCTGAGTTGGAGATGTCCCCATTTTACGGACAAGGAAACTTAGCACAGGGAGGTTATGTAACTTGTCTAATGTCACAACAATAAAAACTTTCAAAAGAACAACTGGGATGAGGGAAACGAAAAAAGAAAGAAGGGAAATACACACACACACACACACACACACAAGCACACAAGACAGCTTAGATAATTGTACTACTAATTTCTATTGGTTTATCGAAAGAAACAGTTAATGCTTCATTTTTTTTTTTTTATCAATTTTGCATGCCTGTATCTGGGAATCTGAACAACTATTCTGAAGATAACAGTATGCAATATAACAGCCGTTGTTCATTTCCTTTCATCTTGTTTTGAAATTCTGTATCATTTTTAATGTTTTTTAAATTTTTTATTTTCTCTATTTTTTTGGTCTTTTTTTTTCTTGAGACAGGGTCTTACTATGCAGTTCAGGCTGGTCTTGAGCTCACTTTGTAGCTCAGACTGGTCTGGAACTTGTAATGATCCTCCTGTCTGAGCCTCCCAAATGCTGGCAATTCAGGTGTGCACCACCACACTATTCCCTTTAAAATTAAAAAAAGAGAAAGGTATAAAAACAACAACAAAAAACTCCCAAAACCCAAACAAACAAACAAACAGAAACAACCTTTCAGCCTTTCCAAAGCTCATGCTCTCAAAATACCTTGTACTTAGGAACGACACAAGTTCCACTATGATACACTCAATTCTTTCTTTCTATGGAATGAGCAAGAGGGTGTCTTCTCTGTGTCAAGCCATCTTTTAACGATCAAAAGCATTTCGCACACTTTCATGACCTTAACACATTTTGATTTAAACACAGGTTAAATCTCCCTCTAGGATAATGGTTCACTTGGTGATGGTCAAACACAAGAGCACAAACAGAGAGGCTCATCAAAGGCATCCTGGGCGGCATTGTGCCCGGTCCTTGTGCACAGGTCTCTGCTGCCCAGACACTCCTAGAATCTTTCCCTTCCCTGGTGTAAAGGCCCTGCACCAGCCGTGATGAGCCCAGGCTTCCCCACACCTGACCTGGAGACAGGCTCCCTTCCCTGGTACAAATGTATCTACCAAGTCCAACCACTTGACCGAAAACTAGACGCCTGAGAGTGGGAGATTTCTTCTGGAGGAGAACACATCTCACCTGAACTGGGCAGACAGCCCTTTCTTTCTAAAGTGGAGGTCAGCTGGGTGGAGGAAGTGGGACTGTGGCTCAGATGAGTGCCAGTGGCTCACTTCCTGTGAGGCCATCCCACGCCGCCCATCAGTGTCTCATGGTTCCTCTTCCAGGGACAGGGCCGACTGGTTTTCTTTTTTCTCAGTAGCCAAAAGAAAAATGCTACCCCGTGAATGCAACATCGCCACCACCTCCAAAGCACATTAGTGAAAAGTAGGTGCAGGCTGGGCATCCCTAATCCAAAAATCTGAAATCCAAAATGTTCCAAAATCCAAAACTTTTTGAGTGATAGTATGTGTGCAAAATTTCACACCTGATCCTCCATGATGCGTCAGAGTCAAATTGCACTGAAAATACTGTATAAGACTGCCTTCAGGCTATGTGTATAAGAAACACGAAAGCATTTCATGTTTAGTTGTGGGTCCCATTTCTCAAAATGTCTCATTATGCATGTATAACTATTCCAAAATTCACAAAAAGTCACTTCTGGTCCCAAGCATTTCAGATAAGGAATCCTCAACATGCAGTGCCCTCCTGGCCAGGTGGTTTACTTCAGCCACCAAAGCGCAGGGCTAGCACAGAGAAGATGGCCTGGCCTCCACCATCCGGGGTCCTGTTCTTTTTACCCCGTACCTCCATCTCCATGCCAGCACCCTTTCCCCTGGTTCTCTGGGCCCCTCCCCAAAGCATTACTTGTTCAGAGGAGTCGCTCCCACTCTCTGCTGGTCACAGATACGCAGAAATATTAGACTTCTCATCCCATCTGTGTTGTCCTGGCCATGTGACCTGCGTTGTTAGCCTGAGACGTGAAGGGGAGTTGCGTCTGCCATCTCTGAGTGGGGCCCTCGGAGTCATAATGGAATTCTGCCTCCTGCCTCCTTCCTGAACGGTGGTGCTCACTTCCTCCAGGGGCCAAACGACCCCACCCCCAGGAAGAGATGGGGGCCAATCCCTCAGCTACATTGCAGGGGACATTTATTGCAAAGAACTCAGCCAGTGTCTCCCATGAGAGAAATATAATCATGGTACTCACTGGCTCGGGGCTTTTCAAAGAAGCTCCGCAAAAGAAACAGAATGCTCACGTACAGAGATGGTCAAAGCGAATGTTTCTTATTCAGAACAGAGCCTGGGGCTACAGATGCGGCTGACCATGGGCTTTCGGGACATCCCCGGTCTCCTTCCCTTGCCTCCACTCTGTATGGGGAACTCAAGGACAAGCTCAGTTCAGGCCTGGGCCTTTCCCTTGCTTGCTTCTTCCTTAGCCCTTCACCCCACAGTGCCCGCCTCTCATTGACAGACACTGAGGATGGGAGAGGTAGTGGATCACACCCATGGTCACGTAGGCCCCAAGAGGCAAAGATGGGATTCGAACAGAATGGGCGGCTTCCACAGTCTGTTCTGGATCCTGAGCCTAAAGAGAACGGTACGAAGCATGAGAGAACAGAGGGGCGGGAGCAGCGACTTGACAGCACAAAGAAACAAAGCACCTGCTGTTTCTGGGTACTGTTTGGGTTTGCCTGGTGATGGACCTAAGCGCAAGGAGAGCCAGGGAGCATCGAATAATATAACAAGGCAGCAAAATGAAACACTGGCAAAATGTCCCTGTACAGGACATTTCTGTGCTCGCAGTGCATACACAGGAATCAGGATTGGAAGAGTTTGGACACTGGTTTGGTTCTGATTCTCTGATATCAGCAAGGCTGGGCACTGTACATTAAACAATTTTACAATAGAAACAATATGCTGAGAGGAAGACAAGACCTTACGGAAATAAGCTCTTTCCTTCCCTGAACACCCTGGTTTGTCCCTTGGGTGGGAGAAAACTTCTCTACTCCACAAAACTAATCAACTTCTGGCCTTTCTCCCAGGCTCCTCAGTGCACATCCTTGTAAAATCCAGTTTTAGCAAGTAACTGCTTGGTCAGTTCAGCAAGGGAAAACTCCCCTCCACCCTTGCTGTCTGCTCACTATATCTGATTAGAGTCCCCCCCACCCCCTGCCCCCAGGTCTGATCATGCCTTCAGCAACGATCCGGTTAGATCATTTTAGCCAGAATCTCTCCTTACCCTCAGCTTCCTCTGAGTTATTTCCCATCTGCTGATCCCCACCCTGTTCCTTGGCTATAAATTCCTACTTATTTGCGCTGAATTCAAAATTGGCCAGTTCTACGCTGAGTTCCCTTTCTCCCTTGATGCAGTGCTTTGCACAAGCTCTGTTATTACTCCTGCAGCCACTGTCCAGCTCTGGTTTCCTTTGCCAGGCTCACAACTAGAAATGAAGCACCGAGACCAACTGTACTTGAGTGGACAGGCCTAGAAGGGAGGACTCTGAAGGGCTGGGCCAAGGAGCAGAACTACAAAGAGCAGAACTATAGACAGGCTGCAGGTCCAGCTTTCTCCCCCTGGATTTCCTCCAGGAAGCCTTCCAGCGGCCTGGTCTTGCTCAGTACTGTCCCCTCTGACTCCTAGAGACATCAGCACTCCTCACTCTCAGCCAACCCCCAAAGACGGTACTGAAATTCTAGGGCTCAGTTGGTTCTGTCTTGCTCATCTGTGCATGTCCTGATGTTGACACAAGTATTCCCTGAGAAACAAATGCCTGAGATATTCACTGGCCCTTCTTTGACTGCTGTCAGTCTGCTGCTGACCAAGGATAAAAAATTCATGCAATACTCCATATCCATTTCTAAGAAGAGATGAGCCAGTGCTTGGAATACTCCATGGATTCCTCTGATAAACTCTTGGGATTTAATCCCTGGCCTGTGCACATGTGGCCCATGAGAACAAGAGAACACTGGCTCAGGTGGCTGAGCCCAGCAGCCCGGAAGGGGCTCAAGCTGGAAATGTTTTCTATCGGGGTCTCATCCTGGATCAGGATCCCCCAAACATTTGCCTTGAGGCCTAGGCCTGCTTCCGGCAGCTCTGTGCACACATAAGACTTTTGTCTTCAAAGTGCCTGCCCACTTAACTCTCACAAAGCTCTGTAATACAAGTGGAGCAGTGGTGACTATGTCTTTTTCACAGAACACTGAGGCTCAGAGGGTCCAAGCAACATGTCCCAGATCATGGCTCGAGTGGGTGCCAAGCTGACACTAGGACTTAGGGGGCCAAGTACTTCCTACCTGTTCTTCCCTTTTCTCCAGCATCCTTGTGGTAAGCTAATGAGAAGAAATTTCACTGTGGCCACAAAGAAGCACAGCCAACAAGCTGTGATGAGGGGGAGAGGAAATTAACACTGACTTTTGAGTGATCAGCTGAGTTCAAAACAAGCCTGGCCTGCTGCACCAGCCTTCCCCCTTCTAATTTTAAACCCTTAGGCGTGGAGAGGACAGGCTGTGGTTAGCAGGTGCTACATCTGCTGCTGCGGAGGTCGAGCCAGAACGAGGAGAGTGAGCACTTACTAGATTTCTCTTCTCTGATGGTGTACTCAAGCACCTTGGAGGAGCCGTCACTGGGGGACGGGAAGTGGACACAGAGCACCAGGCGCTTCAGGTTGCTGTCTCGGCGGACCAGGAACAACTGAAACCAAAGAGAAGAGGCAGCTCAGGGAATGAAAGGTCCCTGTGCAGACAGGGAGGTCTACAGTGGGCAGAAGCCATTGGAAGGTTCCCGACACAAGGCAGAGGTGGTTAAGCACCCCCCAAGGAGAACTTGGGCTTCTACCTCAAGAGCCACAGGCCACCTGGCCCATGTCCAAACTGAGGCTCCTTGAGTCCTGATTTCTCATTGTCCACTGAGCAGATCAGCCAAGTCAGTTTTTCTCAGGGGGTGAGAAATTTTTTTTCCAGAATCCATGGGGTGAGGATAAAGTTCCTGTCCTTGCCCCTGAGATTCTCTGCATTTGGGGCTATAGCTGAGTTGATGTGGGTGTCCAGGGGCCTGTGCTTAGAAGAGCCCTAGCACAGGAAGCTCATACAGAGTCATAACATTCAGATGAATTTCAACTCACTCCCCAGCACATGGCTCTGGGGAAGGCTGTTAGAAATAATCACAAATATCAGTTAATTTACATCTTTCCCCTGCCAACATGCAAATAGCTAGTACTTGACATGGGCCGCTATCTGACAGGAACTGTTCTGGTTCACATAGGTTAATAGTCTCATCTTCTCAGTTACCCCATGGTGTGATTTTCCCATCACCTCCATTTTACAGATAGGGAAACTGAGGCACTCTCTGATCCTCATGGGACGGCGTTCTCTCAGGTGGGTTCAAGGGCTGGGCCCATGGGACACACTCAGGAAGGGGGGTCTGGCCACACACACTGGTACAGATGCTCAGGACTCTGTGCTGCAAGGCTGTTCTGTACAGATCGCCTGTCATGGTTCTGAGAGAGACTTTCTCCTGCAGCAGAATCCTTCACTCTGATTGGACAATGCCTCTGGGCCCTAGGACACATCTGTGCTTTGGTAACCAATCACTGGCCCAGGTCTGAGCCGGAACCAAGGCATCATCCCGGCATCCCCTGCTCTGCCAAGGCTTCTTCTCTGTTCCCGGAGGGTCCCACGGGCAGGGCCCTCCCCCCAGCAGTCACCAGGAGGGGACTCTTGGCTGCTTGTCACAGACTGTTCATTTACAGTGTTCATTTCAGTCCTCCTGGCCCTGCCCACACTTGTCTCTCCTTCCCTGTTGGCACCTGCAGTCTCCTCAGCCTCCAGGATATGGCTTCTCTTCCATCCTCGCCCCTGCCTTGCAGTCTAAGTCTCCAAGTGCCTGGCCAGTCACAGGACTAGGAGGCCCGAGTTGCTGAGGGCATGGTGGGCACAGGGCCTCTGGGATCCCACAGGGCAGGGACGTAGCCCTGAGCATGGGAGGCTGTGGCAGAGAATTCCCATTAGACCCCAGATTCTGCTGCCACTGTCCCTGGTGACTAATCTTTGATTATACTGCTGTAGCATTATAATTGTTAATGCAGTATTGTTAATAAACATAATAATATCACTACTGTCAACTCCTAGCAGCTGACACAGGCTCCCCCGTGCTTGAACAATAGTAAGTGAGATCCCACTCAATTTTCTTATCAAATCCATGGGGAATGCTATTATTATCTCCATTTTTTAGAGAGAGAATCAAGGCAGAGGGAGGCAGTAATGGCATAGGAAATGTTGGGGCTGAGATTTGCACTCAGGCCTCTGAACTAGTCCCTGGGCGCTGCCACTACCAGCCTCACCTTGCTGTTCACTTGAGGTGCTGCATTCTGTGAGTGAATGCAGCCCCTTGGAGCAGGGACAGCAAGTGCATTCTTCATGGAACTGTGGTGGGACGTGAGAGCAGTGTTCCCCCATCGTGAGCAGGGCAGGGTGGGGAGAGTGTGAGAACCTGGAGCTGTGTGTGTGTGTGTGTGTGTGTGTGTGTGAGTGCACATGAGTGAGGGCTGCTGACAGACTGGGGTGCAGAGGGCGCAGGCTGCTCAGGGCCAGCAGGAGGCTGCTCATTCCTGATGTCCCCACCAGCCCTTGCTCTCTGGACGCCGTGCCTGGGCTCTACTGCCCCCACGCTGGGCACTAACTTGAACGTGAACTGACCCCAGGACATAGCTTCCAGGAAGAGGTTGCTAGCTGTGCCCCAAGGGTTCGAGCTGCCTCTGCTCCAACGTGAAGGTGTAATGTTCTAGTAAGTGTGTGAGTGTGCAGGCGAGTGTGAGTGTATGTGGGTGGGGAGTGAGAGTGGGGTAAGTGTATCTAGGAGAGTGCAGGTGAGTGCGGTATAATAAATATCACAGCCGGCCCCTGTCCCGATTCCTGGCGCAGAGCACCAACATCCTCCTGCCCTGTGTCCTGAGGGCCACAGAAGTCTGTCACACAGAAGGAGCCCTCTTGACCAGATTGAGACAGTGCTAACAGGTGACTCCGGGCCTCGGCTCCAAGAGAGGCTCACAGAAAGGCCACACTGAGATGAGAGTCCTGACCTCATGGTGGGGGTGGGACTGGAGATGGGGTCTCTCAGTTGGCCAGTGGTTTAGTCAGTTGTGCCTATGAAATGGGACCTCAATAAAAGCTCTAAGCTGGGCACTCAGGGCCGCTTCCTGGCTGGGGAACACACTGCTGGACAGGCACAGAGAAGTACTCAGCTTCTCGGGATGTGGGTTCCAATCTCACCCCATGTGCTCTTCCTTTCAGCTGCTCCTGAGCTGAATCCTTACAGTGAAACTGTTACTGTAATGATGATACTTTCAGTGAGTTTATGAGGCATGCTCTCAAGCCTGAACAGGGACTTCAGAAACGTCCGATGCATAGCCATGAAGGACAGCAGTGTGGGTAGTCTGGGGGCCCCATTTGTGGCTGGTGTCTGAAAGAGTGTGTCCAGTGTGGGGGTGGTAGAGCCCAGGCAAGGCATCCAGAGAGCAAGGGGGCCTTGCTGGTATCTGTAGGGGGCCTTCCCATTAGCTGTGACATCTCTGTAATTCCAGGTGGGGGCCAAACTGAATTGCTGCACACCCAGATGGGACCGAAGAATCGGTGTCAGAAAGTAACAGGAGTAGGTGTGAGACAGAGTGTGAGGCTGAGTATGTGAACGTGTGTACGTGACAGTGTACGTGTATGTACATGTGTGAGTGTGTGTGTGTGTGTGTGTGTGAGAGAGAGAGAGAGACAGACAGAGAGACAGAGAGAGACAGAGAGAGAGAGAGAGAGACAGAGAGGCCCCTTTGCTAGCTATGGAAAAGAGGCCAGAACAGGATCCAGCCATGCTCTGGAAAGGCCTCGCTGGCCTAAGCAAACTTTGATCCTTGAACCTGAGTCAGGGCTGGGGGTAGGAGGGAGTTGGTGCCCTGCTGAACTGAAAGCAAAACACAGGCTCCTCTCTAGCTACCCTTTGCACCTAATGTTCATACGTTTGGGACAAGTGCCCACATCATGGCTAAAGTCAGGGGCATGGCCGAGCTGCATCTGCCCATCTCAGACATGGCAGGGAAGCAAGGGTAGTGCTTTTCTAATGGTGAATCATGACCCAGTGGTGTGATGCCGTCAATGATTTTCCTTACAAAATAAAAGAATAGAATAAAATAGAAGACCCTTAGTTTTCACAAGGTTGAAGTTTATGTGTGTGTGTGTGTGTGTGTGTGTGTGTGAGAGAGAGAGAGAGAGAGAGAGAGAGAGAGAGAGAGAGAGAGAGAGAGAGAGAAGAGGGGGCAGGGGCCGGGGTCATAGTGCAACGTATATTTTTATTCTACAATGGTTTCTTTCCCCCCTTTCTACTTTTTCTCCACTTCGAATCCGTGGTGAACTGCATGATAAATTCCATCTCCACTGGGCCCTCCCTCCATGTGCCCTGCACAATCATTTTGGCTTCTTTGCTCAGACATGGACCTTGCTTTCACCCTATATTGCTGGAGGGAGAGAAAGAGGATGAGAGTCCTGGGATGGACCCTTCTCCAACAGACCAGAGAGGACATGCTCGCCCTTCCTTCCTTCCTTCCTTCCTTCCTTCCTTCCTTCCTTCCTTCCTTCCTTCCTTCCTTCCTCCCTCCCTCCCTCCCTCCCTCCCTCCCTGCCTCCCTCCCGTCCTCCCTCCCTTTCTTTCTTTAGAGCCTTTGCACTGAATTACAACCTCAGCCCTTTTTAGTTTTTAGAGACAAAGTCTCAC
>PVLD010033514.1:0-13584 GCA_004027595.1 Dinomys branickii
TTGTAAGGAATAGTAGATGATTAATTGTCTGATCAATTTTGCATGTCTATACCTATTTTCCTGAATATACAATTAGAAATTATCAATATGTAATGCAACAACCATTGATGATTCCCTGTCACCCTATCTGTAACTCAGATTCGATTGTACTATTCTTATGCTACTTTGTGTATGTTTGTTAATATCTTTTTGTTTTTTTTAAATTATACTTTTAAAATAAAAAAAAATTCATCTGGAGTTTGTCCTTGAACATTCTGTTCACTAAAGGGCTTTTGAGAGTGTTGATAAGAGCAAATTGATCTCTTGAGGCTAAAGGGTGTTTTATTTTTTATTAAAATTCTTTTATGAGCAACATGCTGAAAATAGTCAAGTAGAATCTCATCTTTGTTCTGTATCCACTATTAGCAACTTGACACTTGTGTTTTCAAAGTCTTTGTTACTGCTTAAAAACAGTTATAATTAAACATTGTTTTAAAGTTCTGCAGTTTACCCAAGTCTGTGTTCTGATTTAGACTTATGCAGTTTACCCAGTGTAAATATTTCAAGTCTGTTCATTGATTCGATCAGACTACTGTAGTAGTATTCTTAAAATTACTGTGGTAGTATTCTTAAATTTATATTATTTTAGTAGTAGTCTTACTGTAGTAGTAATCTTGAATACTGTAGTAGTGTTCTTAAACTTATATTAATTTTCTTCTGACTGTTCTAGGTACTGAAATCACCATCTTTGAAATACTTTTACTTAAAGGTCTGATTACATTATATAGAAATAGAAAATTTATAGACTATTCATTTTATCTTAACTTCTATTATGAAAACTGTACAGTAACAATAGATGCTTTATAAAATGAAACAATTCTTTATAATCTAATCACTGTGCTTTTACATCTTTATAATTTTAAATCTATATACATCATATGTTTTACATAGATGCAATTATGGTGAATGTAGTTTTATTTATTTTTATTTTAAAGACAATAATAAAAAACAATAAAACAAACAATTTCAAAATAATATGATAGGAAATTAACAATAATTATTATATTGCATATTGTTGTCTTCAAAGTAGTTGCTTAGATTACCAGCTATAGGCATGTAAGATCGATCAAACAATATAAACACTAACCTTTCCTTTCAATGAACTAATAGGAATGAGAAGTACAACTGTTTTAGCTATCATATACACATATATATATATATATATTTTTTTTTCCTTCCTTCTTTTCTCCTTTCCCCCATCCCAGTTGATCTTTCCTTTTTGAGCAGTTTTTTTCCCTTTCACGATGTCTATTGTACCTTTTGGAACTTATTTACCCTTTCAGTGTCTTACACTAGGGAGACGATATGATGTGTACACATGTGAGTCTGATTTATTGGTGAATGTGGGTTTATATTCTGCTTAATGATTTATTAATTTTTTATTTAATAGAGTAAAAGTGTTTTTTCCATGAATATGTTTTCCTGACCAGTGCTTACCAGCATGACAAGCCCTTTTATTTAAATAGTTTCCATCATTCTATATTATAGTACTCACAGAAAATTGCACTGCAAATAAAAAATGTTTGACATTCCATTGTTTATTTATTGCTTTTTTGCCTCATCTTTGCCCTGGCATCAAACCAAATATGGAACATAGCAAGATTTCCTAGATTCTAAGATTTTACTCATGTTGGGCAACCATGTTACAGTATTTCTCTAGGGATTTGGGGATAATGATGATTAAGTTTCTACACAGAGTGGCTATTTCAACACTGGATTAGATTTTCCCATCCACATGCAATCCCCTACCCCTTTCCACATGGTGAGGACCGAACCAGGCAAGTGGTCTACACTGAGCTACATCCCCAGCCCTAACTCTGATGTTCTTAAAAAAATCTGAGCATTTCTGTCTACTTCTGGATGTGTTGTTAGATTCCACTTCTTCTTGCCATATCTCTCTTTTCCTTCTCTCTGCTCTCACATTTCTGTTAGTTTTAGTACATATCAGGTATTTTTTCTTTCAATTATTCCCCTTTGGTGTCCCCTTCAGCTCAGAAGTAGCTTATCAAAGTATTTTCTTAAAGAAATGGAGTTTCTTCTGAAAGAAAAATCTTTAATATCACTTGGTGAAGTTTTCCCCTCCACTCTGACTTACTGGTTTTTGTATAAATTGTTATTCATTTGAATTTGGTTGATCTTGAGGGGATTTCTTCAGATATCTGTTCACTTATCCCTGAATAATACTAAAATTTGGATAAGAATTTTATTCTGTCTACTTAAGAACAAAGTGAAAGAGTACTGGGTTGACATAATTCTACTTTAGTATATTTTTCTTAGGTTTATATGGAATAGAGTAATTCCTTAATTAGTAGATATAGCTCTGAGGCTATAGCTCCTTTGTATTATCCTCAGTAAAATAGAAAAAATCTTTATATGAAACAGTTGTGGTTCTTATGTTTCTAAGTTAATATTACAATGACAGAGCAGTTTTTGTTTATCTGCACGAGTTTGATGATAAAGACGGCTGGCCCAAAGTACAACTGTGAACTTAGTAGAACCTATACTGTTCTTCCTAGTTTTCCCCTTTCACTATTTATGGATGACTTTGCCCTTTGGGTATCTACTTCTCTCTCATTTTGAAATCTCCGCTCAATTGCTAGTACATTAGAAAAAGAATAATCACTTAATTATGTTCCAAATGGCAACTAATAATACAGTAACCTTATATTTTTAACGAATCTTGAAAAGATTTTGACTTAAATTTAAGCTGGTTATTGATAACTTCTATTTTTGTGAAGGCTGAGGGCAGGACTTTTGTGTGATGTATTGCTCTATTCCTTTGAGTTTATTAGCATAATATCTGACCTATTAATGATGAAGTTAAAGACACATTGTTTAAATAGTTTGGAAATACTGATAGATAAAACAAAGGGCTACAATGACACAGAATTTTAGAGTTCTACTTAAAATACTTTAAAAGCTGACCTTGAATATAAGCCAGAATTAATCATCCTGGTGTGACCAGGAATAAGGAGGGTGTGTGTGTGTGTGTGTGAGAGAGAGAGAGAGAGAGAGAGAGAGAGAGAGAGAGAGAGAGAGAGAGAGAGGTGGTTTACTTTACCACAGAGAAGATAAAGTGGATGTCTTGTGTCAAGTGCCCATTCTTTGTTTCAGCTGGAAAACTACATATCCCACCCTTCAGCTGTGGGTGGAACATTAGTTTTCTTGCCACTTATTATTTGGCTAGGCAAAATGTCATTAACTTTGGTCTAGGTACTGATTTCACTACATTGGAGGAAGAAGTGGGTGAGGAGAGAAGAAAGAAGTGAAGAGCATAAATGAAGGGGACTCGTGTGTGTGTGTGTGTGTGTGTGTGTGTGTGTGTGTGTGTGTGTAGTTAGAATTGAGTCATTCTGTGACCATTATTTTCCTCACGTTTGTCTTCAGTAAGGAAAGTACATAAGTTGAGGATGGCAGAGTAGGTAGAGGATAGATTATAAGGGATTTATACAAAATGTCAAAAGACTTTTATTTAAGGGGAGCAAGTGGAGTGGTATTGTGTGGGGAAGAAGCAGTAGTGGAATGTTTTTGAGTGGGACAGGAGCGGCAGATTCTCGCTGAAACAACAGTTCATTTTTGAATTGTGAAGTTGGGTTGTGATCCCAAGTAAGATGTTTTCTCAACTTTTCAAATGGGTTAATATGTCTTGACATTGTCTTATTGGTATCTCCTAAAACATTTCTTTTATTATTCATGGTATAGAGCTGATAAGTTGAAATAATATATAGAATATAACCTAAAGACATAAATGATAATTTTTGTTTTCATAAAAAATGTTACTTGCCTTAAGTCTTGAGCTACGGTGATTTTGCCACTTGAGTACTCAATTGTGGTAGTGTTTACAGACAATATTTTCTAGATATTAATAATTACAATCATAATAAAGTTGAATTTTGTTTCAATAGTTACAGCTTCTGAAGGAACTGTTTTGTACTTGAGCTGCTTATTATTTAAATGAAAATGCTACAACTTCTTTTGCTCCTGTCGTGCAAATAAATGATGTCAGTATCACTGGTGTACTTAAGTAATAGGCTGAGAAAAAAGTAAAGCGATTGAAGAGAGTGCACAGTATTGAGGTGGATGGATGAAAGTGAGGAAGAGAGGATAAGAAACACAAAACGCTAAAAGAGAAGAAGTTTATGCCACCGAAAGTTGTATAATTAGGTAAAGGAAAACCATACTAAATATTTTACACAAAGAAACTTTACTACAGTATAATTAATTATCAAAAATATTGCTAGAGTGGGGGAAACAAAAGGTGGAAGATAAGTTTATCAAAAGATCCACAACTACAGGAAACCACTACTGCTGCCAGGGATGGGAGAGACAGAAGGCAGAGAGAGTGACGCCGAGGCTGCTGGAGTACTCTGGTTAGTTTGGAGCTGTGCTTCTGTTGATCTGGGAAACTATAGCTGGGCTCATCTCAGAGAGCTAGAGCCTGCAGTCACCCACTGCCACCCCTGCCAGAACTGCTCTGCAGTGGCACTGGCCAGCATTTGCATGGTAGTGTCTGGTGCTACTACTATTGCTGGTGCCAGAACCCATGAGCGATCTTCTGCTGAGTTTCCCAAACACTGCGGTTGCCCTTGCGGGAAGCAGGAACGGAAGAAAGACAATGAAGTGGTCTATTTTCTCTGCCATACAGTTCCCATTGTGTTTGCCCATAGCAGGACTAAGTAGAAACCAGTTGTCAAGGGAGGATGAAAAATGTAGCCTTTGGACCCTAAAATATGGAGGAGACAGTGAGAGGGCAGGAACGGAGCTGAGAACCACCAAAGGACTGGCACAGGGAGAAGTTGTAAAATACTGGTTCGTTAAACATAATAGGAGAAAAGAAACCTTTTTTGGAACTTTTCTGAATAATGTCAAGACCTTCCAATTTTTTTTCCTAGTTATAGGACATGATAAATCTTTAGGGGACTGTTGAGCAAACTTTGAATGTGAGATAGTTCTTCACCAAGGTATCAGGGTATTTTAGTTTCAAGAAACAAAATGGGTCTTGGTTTACCCAGACAGAAAGTAAAATTTACTATAAGGCCATTGAGTAGCTCTCAGAACAATTTATGGTAGCACTGACTTTTCTAAGACAGAACTAGGGTTAGCTCTGGAGAGCTAGTTTTGCAGAAACTAAGAGAGGAGCTGTCCAGTGTGCTGGTGCTGCTTGGCTGGACCCGCAGAAGGGCAGTCTACTTGTCTTGGGTTTGTTGCTCACTGTTGACAGAGGGTGGTATGACACTTTGAGAGATCACTGCAGTGCCATTGTATTCAATAACCGACAGCTAGTTTCTTAGGTTAGAGGACAATGATTACCAAGCAGGCAAAGTTTACAAGGTATCTATTAGTTGAAGCTTATTTTGGATTAGTGGTAGTTAGCTCAAAACCATAGCCGAAAGTCTGGAGCGCTTAATATATAATTGGCACCCTCGTCTTTTTAGTAATGTCTTTGAGGAAGTTGTCATTATTATCCTCATTTTAAAGATGAGAAAAATTGAGAGATGCACTTCTGATGATGGTGGATTAGGCAGTTTGGACTAACTCTTCACTGGCAGCAACTAGAAAAGCTGGATAAAATATAAAAACCACTTTTAGTAAGTGTGAGCGTGCCAACACACCAGGGAAGACAACAGGGACAAGGTCCTGAGAAGGGAACTTGGAAGGGGAGCTAGGCATGGGGTCTTCTTCCCCTGGGGAAATCTCTTCTTTCCAGGAGAGTTGTCTGAAAGACTGAAAAGTTGAGAAGAGCCTTTGACATCCTCATGAGATGGTACTGACGGAGCAACAGTTTGGGTGTAGGTTCTACTGAGCCGGAGAACGCCTGCAGAAACCTTGGGCTTTAGATTGAGACTAGAGGGCTGAACATTAGGAGGAAGAGTGAATAAGAAATAGGATAGAGTACTTTCAGAATAAAATCCACTTAGAGCCACCCAGTCCTTGATTAGATGGAGAGGACCAAGAGTTGTTAATGTGTCTAGTCACCAGTTAAAGCAGAAAGAAATCTTTTCTGGTAGAAGGTAATATTACCTTAGACCTCAAGCAATTTCTATAGTTTTTATGTACACTGTCTGTCATGCACAGAGAAATGAGCAGGTATACAGGAGATAAAGTTATGAACAGAAAACACAAGGGGATTAGAAAATGGTATTACACTGACTTAAAAAAATAAGTATGTTTAAAGTAGCAAATGCAAGACTGTGGATTTTGGCAGGGAACTGGACATTGCTGGAAAATATGCATGATAAAACACAAAAATATGATAAATGAAAGAAGAAAAGAGCAACAAAAGTATAGAGGATATATACAAGTGGTATTCCAGAAGGATAGGAGAAAGAGATTTAGGAAGACCAGTATTTGAAGAAATAATGGCTGAGATTTTTTTTTCCAAACTGATGAAAGGCAATAAGATTTGTAAAGTGCCACATATCCAGAAAAGGTAAGTACAAAGAAAACCACAAGTAAACAAGTCATGGTAAATGCAAAAAAATAAAGACAAAAAAATCATAAAAGTACCCCAAAGAAAAAAGTAACAACTTTCAAAGTAGTCTCAATTAGATTTATTCTCAATAGGCAATGGAGGCAATGGATTGATGTCTTCAAAGTGCTGTGAAAAAAATATGTATATTTTAAGAGATAGAGTCTTGCTATTTTACCCAAGCTGGCTCCAGACTTCTGGGCCTAAGCAATTCTCCTGTCTCAGCCTCCCAAGTACCTGGGACTACAGGTGTGCACCACTATGCCTGGGTTGAAGGAAAATAAAAAAACTTCATGCTTAGAATTTTATGTCCATTGAAAATATCCCTCAGAAATGAAGGCAAAATAAGGACATTTCAGACATATGAAAACTGAAATATGTTACGAGCCTCCCATATTTACAGAGAAGACTAAAACAATAAAGAGTTGTTTAGACAGTAGGGAAATGATTGCAGATGGAAAGCTAAAAGTGGAGGAAGGAATGAAAAAAAGGGGTAAACGTGTGCATAGCTAGAAATTTATGAGTGTAAAACAAAATGATGTAATATAGTGTTTGAAATATATGTTGAGAATTAAAAATGCAGGATAGTGGCCATATATGTTGTGACAGGATGCTAGGAAGAAGTCAACGTGAGTTTGGTGAGTCAGATGCATGTGGTGATTGTTAGATTTATTTTAAAATGATAATAGTATAATGTAAAACTTTCAAATTAATGTAGAGGTAAACTACAATAATACAAGTATATGATCAGTTAAAAAGTTAAGAAAAGAGGAAAAGATAGACCAGGTGGGAGCAAATAGTAAAATAGTGTCTTTGACCACAGATTTATTAATACACATAAATGGATTAAGTGGTATAAGAAAAATATTGATTGGTTGTGCAAAAAACAGAACTCAACTATATATGCTGTGTATGAGACATGTCTGAGGTCTCATGTGGATATTGAAACTATATGGATAAAGAAAGTTTTGAAATAAAGTGATGCTAAAAATACTTTGTAAGCATTGACTGAAAGAGTTAAGTTTATACCATCAGCAAAACTTTGACACTGAAACTTGAAATTACAACACAGAAAATTTTATAGGCCAAGTTTCACTCAGGAATATAGATGCAAGGATTATAAAAAATTATAGAAGTGTAACAAATAAAAAGTATAACGGGGCATGAGTAGATTAAATATGGTACCAAAATTTCGTCTTGGTTACTGTTCTCTCCTACTGTGTCAGTTACTGTTCTCTCTTTGCTGGGACAAAATACCTGACTCCCCAGATTAAAGAAGGAAAGGTTTGTTCAGGTCACAGTTTGTGGAGGTTTTGGTGCACACTCAGCTGGCTCCAAGGCAGGGTGGCACATGGCGGAGGGCAGCAGTTCGTGGGCGGGGAAGACAGCAAAGCAGCAAGAGCACAGGGAGGAGCACCGGCAAACAAGACTTTCCCCTCCCTTCTGCTGTACACAGGCCGCCCGTCCTACCACAGCCAGGGCCAGCCCTGGCACTCACACCCAGGATCCCGCTGGACCACGAGTCAGCCAAAAACTCTGGAAGCCCACCCCGTGACTGCATGAGGCTTCTAGACACAAACCACGACACGTACTATAAAGTTTTGAAAATCACCAAGTTTAATGGAAAACATTAACAGAATAAAAGAGAAAAAACAGTTAATATCATTCCATGCAGAAAATGTATTTGATACAATCCAAAATCCAATTTTGACAGAAAATCTAAACAAACTTAGAAATTGGTAGCAAATTTAATTAAATACAAAATATTAAAATATATTATTCTCACTACTTTATTGAGCTCTATCCAGCACAGGAGGCAGGGAAAATATCGTGTAAGGATTGGCAAGGAAAAACAAAACTTTTATGTATTTACATATGTTGGTATGTAGTGACTTAAAAGAAATAAACTTTTAGAGTTAAATATTTTAACAAGATTTCAGGATATAGCGAATATATGCTAATAGAGTATATTTCCCTATGAAAGCAACACCTGAAAATCAATTTAAAATATGATGACTTATATTAAATACACAGCGATAAATCTAAGGAAAGATTGCAAGCCCTCTATGTTGAAAATTATGATACATTATTTACGGAATAAATGAGGCATTCAGAGATAAGTGGGTAGATATAACATGAGAATATAATGTTAAGTGAAATAAGTCAGACACACAAGCTCAAATATTTCATAGTAGAGAGCAAAACAGAGGATAGATAAATAGGAAGTATGGAGGAAATAATTCCTCAAAGTACTTATTCCGTAGTTTCAAAAGTATTTTAATATATATGCTAGCTTGTTTCATTTGTACTACTAGTTTCTCTTAGTTTATTGAAAAGAAAGTTTTGTGTTATCCTTTGTAAGACAGAATCCTTTTTGTCTATGTGTTGTACTGTTAGTAACCATTTTGAAGATAATGATACACAGTGTATTAATTGTTATTCTCTTACAATTTTGTTATGAAATTTTATTTTTTCATAAAATAAAAAGGAAATTAAAGAAATAATATTGATAGATTGGAAGGCTAAGAAAATGGTAATTTTTATGTTTTTAGCACTGGATGCTGTATTACATGTTATCTTCGCATTTGTTAACACAAAAACAATAAAGGAAATACCAAATTATAGAGAAGATAGTAGGGAATTAGCCCTGGATGCTGTATTACATAATGTTATCTTCACATTTGTTACTCAGTTATACAGATGATGGCTCATTCAATTAATCAATTTTCTCCACCCTCATCTCTGTTGTTCTTCTGCCCAATCAGTCATCTTCCCTCTGATAATGACTGTACTTTTTGGTTTATTTACTCCTTTGGGCTCTCACGTTAGGAAGAGACATGGCTGCTTCAAATTGTGCTGTAACAAACGTGGGTTGTCAACAAATTGCTATGGCAGGAGGTGGAAAAGCATCTATCCTCAAAGATGGTAGATAGGCAGGGATCTGGGTTCACTATGGGGAAGCCCCCACTGACAAGCTCTCAAGGCCATTGGGGATCCGGTCAAGTAGGCGGGGTTACCAAGTGAACTGCCAGGCTCTGCCTCCATACAGCATGTCCAGAGGCCTGGTCAAGTCCTCAGGCTTGCTTTGAGGACTGCTGGGCTTTGCCCCACTGAGGTGCTCCTGGGGAGCCTGGTCTAGTCCACGGGGTCACCCCCTCGGACCACTGGGCTCTACCCCAGTGAAGTGATCCTGGGGGCCTGGTCCAGGTCTTCAGGGTTCTCATGTACCCTGGAGGGAGCCCCCTCCCCCTTCAGGCTGCTGAGATCCCTGTCAAGGCCCCCGGGATTCCCTCATAGGCCACTAGTGTCTCCCTGCAGAGCACCTATGACTCTTTGGAGGCTATCCCCACCCAGCTAGAGAACCAGATCTGCACCCTAGTTCCAGGTCTTTGCCTCCTCCCACCTCTCAATCTCCAGTGTTGCCTCTCCCCGCCCCTTGCAGCTAGGCATTGGGTGCACTTATGATGCTGGGCATGAGTGGCGTGAGGTCTCCCCCACTTGTGCTCACTGTGGTAGTCCAGGGTGTGTACTAAGTTTAGTTATTAGTTCTAGGAGAGAATTGGAGGATTTTCTCGGGTCTGCTGTGTAGAGTATGTTGTTGTCTCTCAGACTCCAGGACTGCTGTTTTTCATGTAATTTGTTGCTATGGGTTCATACAAGGTTCATATATGCAAGCAGTATGAAGTCCTTCTTGGTGCTCATATTAGCAGTTTAGGGTGAGTCCTGAAGCCTGTGGACTCAGTCCGTTGCTGTTGGGAACTCGTGTTGAGCACATGGGTTGCCAAGACTCAAGGTGCTCACAGAGGTTGGGAGCTGAAGCCTAGTAACTCAGCTCGTGCTTCCTGCTTGGTGTTGGATTGAGAAGGGCATGGGGCCATGTGGTTCACCTCCATCTGCAGCTCTTTCTTACTGTTGTGTTCCGGTTCCATTTGTTCTTTGGCTGGATCCCTGGGATTGCTGTGGCCCCGGGGTCGTTGCCACTGCTCTCAGTTGCTCTCTGTTGGTAGTTGCTCACACAGTGGAGAGGTAGGAGGCCATAGCCTTGGGGGAGGCATAGAGCTCGGTGTGGTGGGCTGTGTACTGGTTGCTTTGACTCTGCCTCCGGGTGCTGATTAGAAAGGTTGCTGCAGGGTGCGGGTTCTGTTTTAGTGGCTGTTGTAACTTCTCATCCTCACTCTAGGTTTGACAACACCTCCCAACTGCCGTTGCCTCTTTTCTGAGCTGCACTTTCTCCTCTCTGGTTTTGGACCAGCTCTGGGAACTCCGCTCTCCCATGGCTGAGTTGGGAGGCTCCTGGGAGCACAGGCCTCCGAAGCTGAAGCTGCGAATGCCAGATTGAGGGAGCGGGCCAAGGGTGTGTGTGGAGCGGTGACTCCCTCCTTCTCCACCTCCTCTTCCTCTAACTGCACCATGGAGGACCTCTGAGCTTTACTTCCAGGAGAGGTCTTGTTTGGTCTTTCTGAGGGCTTCAATTTTGATTTCAGATCCTTCCTGGGTCGAGGGGACCCATTTCTCTCCTCCTTGTCTTTCTCATGTTGCTATATTCTAGTGTCTGTGTGGCGATCCTCTAGGAGGATCTTTCTCTGCTGCTTACCTGGAAGTCTGAAAACAGTAATTTTAAAAGGGTCATTTTTCTCAAATTGATTTGTAGATTGTTATAGTCCAGTGGAAAATTTCAACAGTATTTGGTTTTTTATTTTTAAATAAACTGTTAAGGTAATTCTGACACTGATATGGAGATACAAAGGCCCAAGAAGAGTCGACACTCTTTTAGAAGAGAATGAAATTGTTTTATCAGCTGTTAAGAGTTACTAGAATTCGGCCATCAGTAAGTATTTGCAGTGATGGTACAAAGGGAGGCAAGTTCACCCCTTGGTGGAGAATAGAGAACATAGGAACAAAGTTGTACACGCGGGAACACTTGGCTTTATGGTGAGAGAGCTCTGCAGTGACAAGACCCTGTCTTCTCCGAGAGCGGTGCAGGATTAGCTGGGTATCACCAGGGAACAATTATACTCTACTCATACGTCACACCATGTTGGATTACCAATTCCAGACCTAAATGTGAAAATAAAATACTGATGTTCCTAGACAGTATTTTGGTACAATAACTTAGTGACTTTGGGTAAGGAAAGGCTTCTTAAATAGGAGAAGAGCACTGACTAAACAGGACGTGATTGACAAATTGTACTGCACTGAAAAGAGCTTTCATTCATCAAGAGTACCATTTAGAGAGTACAGAGTAAGCCAGAGGGTGGAAGATATTTGAACATTTGGATAAAAATCATAATACAATTGGAATAAATACACTAACAGCATTTTAAAAATGTATACATAGTAGGCACTATAACAGATACTTTCTCTACTGAGTTTTTTTTTTGTGTTCTTCAGTACATTTGCTGAAATAGAAGTTTTGTTTTGCTTATAATTCATTTAAGTGTTATGTTAAATAACTTAATATGTTCAACCCAAATGGACTGTGTACGTCTCTATATTCTACTTAATTGCATGGCAGTAAAGTGATTTGTGTCTTTCTAGAGACTCTGAGCTATTTGAGATATTTGCTACATTTTATTTACCACATAGTTTGAAATGTTATTGTTTGATGGAGAAATGGATGTTACTTACTTGGGTTGGCACATGAGTGTTATGGAAGAGAAATTCCTAGCCATTTCAAATTAGCCAATCTCAGTTTATTCACAGACTGATGTCAGTTTTTATAGTCGCATTTAGAAAAATACAAATGTTTGCCATCTCCTCTGAGAATGATATAAAGTTACATGAAAAAGAAAACTGGGCAGTGTGCAAGGACTCAGGTCATCTCCCTGTTCTGCTACTTTGTTTTGTGTAGTATTTGTTAAGTTTCATACAGAACCTTTGTAAAATTTAGAAGTTGGGCTAGATTTTCCCTGTAGCTCTTTTCTACTTTGATATGCTGTTATTTTATTATGAGATGAATATTTAAATTTTACTCACTTGTTACATATGAAACAAACAAGTTTTACACTAGATTTTACATGATCATTGAAATATGGAACATTAAAAGGAATTTGAAAAGTACATGTGCCAATTTCTGCTAATTATTGTGATGTTTCATGTTCTACAATTATGACTTTATATTTGCTACAAAATACACATTCACAGTCAGCACTTCCTGTCATTTAAAATTACTTAGAAACTACAGAAAACAGATCAGACTTTGGGCAACAGAATATTTATTGTGATGCCAACTGGCTTTATTGGATTCAGGTAAATTGTAAAGATTTTTGGGAGCAGACACAATTGGCTTAGAATATTTCTTCTGCTACTGATGTGTCTTTTAATAAATTATTTAATCTGAGGAGCTTTAGGGTAATAATGTCTACCTTGTAGTTTTGAGAATTAAATGAGAAAACATATGAAGTGTACAATTTGGTTTTTGATCATAGTATTTTGTTGGTAATTATTTTACTTTCACTTCTATCTTTTTGATTTTAAAGAGAATAAAAATAATAGAAAAATATTAGAAATGATATAGAATTTCAAAAAAACAAGACAATAGGAATTCAGCAGTGGTTGTAACGTTGCATATTGTTTTCTCCAAAGTAGTTGTTCAGATTACCAGCTATGAGCATGTAAAATATGTCAAAAAGTTAACATTAACTGGTCCTTTCAATAAACCCATCCAAATTCATAGCATAATTATCTTAGCTATCTTTACATTTTACTTATTTGTTACATATGAAACAATTTTTACACTAGATTTTACAGGATTATTTTTTCTCTTTCTTTCTTTCTTTCTTTCTTTCTTTCTTTCTTTCTTTCTTTCTTTCTTTCTTTCTTTCTTTCTCTCTTTCCTCCTCTCCCTCATCCCAGTTGTTCTTTGGATTTTATTTTATTTTTTTAAATTTTATTTTAAAGACAAAAGAATGGAGACATATGAACCAGAAAAGCCATAAACAATACAGAAAATACAAAGTTATACAGAATATAGTAGGGAATTAGCACTGGATGTTGTATTACATAGTTATTTTCACATTAGTTAACACAAAAACATTAAAGGAAATACCAAATTATAGAGAAGATAGTAGGGAATT
>PVLD010033515.1:0-13584 GCA_004027595.1 Dinomys branickii
CCTCCCTCCCTCCCTTCCTGCTGTCTCTCCCCTGTTTCTTCCTTTTTCTTTCTTTCTCTCTCCCTTTCTCCTTCTCTCTTTCTGCTCCCAGCTGGCTGTGCTCCTGGACCTGAGACCTCAGTTTCCCCAACCTGAGAAGGTGGGGCTGGGACCGTCTCACAGCCAGCCAGCAGTGATGGCCTTGTGCTCTGACAGCCTCCAGCTACCTGCTCCAGTGCAGCCTGCACCTGTGCCAGCAGGGAAGTCCCTTGCCCACTGAGCTTTACCCCATCTGTTCCCCTTCCCTGCGCCCCTCCAGGTCCCTACCTGCAGCCGCCGCCTGTCCTGGGCCGCCACCCGCATGCCGGCCAGGTGCTCCATCTCCAGCCCCAGGACCGCCTCCTTTTGCAAGACCTGTGCTGCCTGGGCACTGTCCAGGGCCTCCTCTGCTTGATGCCAGCCTGGGAGGAGGGCAGGGCAGGGGTCACAGGTAGCTGCTGAGTCTCCACAGTCTGATGGTGGCAATTGGCAGGCCCTGGGTCTGTCTGCCTCCAGCCTCCTGCCCGCTCTCTCCACCACCCTTCCTTCTCCTGAGTCCTGACTGATGTCAACTCTTTCAGTGAGGGACAGCAGGCAGGGACCTCTCTGGGGAGGTGGCAAAGGTGGGGTCCCAAAAGGGGGCAAATGTGTGGCCACTTCGGAGGACGGTACCATGTATCGGGCACAGTCAGGCAAAGGTTGGCATTGGGCAGCCGTGCTAGGAATGGGGGTGCTGGGCAGCCCCAGAACTGGTCAGGGTGTTGTCCCCATCCACCCCGGAGTTGTCCGCAGACTCCACACTTGTGAGAGTCTGCGTGGTTGCCCTCACAGTGTGGGAGGTCACCTTCCTCCGCCTCCGCCAATGCCTTCTGCAGCTGCCGCACACGGCCCTGGGCTTGGGTGCACTCGCCCTCTGCCACGCTCAGCTGGGCGCTGAGGCTGGCCACCTGGACCAGGCAGGCATCCTGGCGGGAGGACTGGGGTCAGTGGGTGCAGGGGAAGGTAGCCCTGGGGATGCAAGGAGCCGACCATGGTTGCAGCTGAGCCAACCTTGGCCTGTGCAGAAGCAGAGGATGGAGAGGCCAGAGAGTCCAGGCTGGAGACAGTAGGAGCCCAGCCCACAGGCTGGGGCATGGAGGCAGCCCCAGCAGATGGCTTGAGGGGAGCAGGGGGCAGCAGGTGGAGCCCAGGACTGCCTTTCCCCCCAGATCCCCTGTCGCCATGCCCACTGGGAGGGGACAGCCTCGTGGCTCTGGGAGATCCTAGGGCCAGATCGAGGGAGCAGCCACTGGGACTGTGCCCCTGAGCACAGCCTCTGAGTGACCTGGCTGGTGTCCCAGCCTCTGGGAAGAGCTGGTATGGTGTGGGATGCAGAGGGTCCTGGCATGTGCGTTGTACATGCCAGGGTGGCCAACTGCTGTGCAAGGCCACTGGTTGGAGGGATGGTGGGGATGCTGGCATTTGTTGCCATGGACCAAGGGCAGTCTGGACACTGCCCCACAGGACCCACCAGGGTCTCAGTAGGCTTGGGGATGGACAGACAGAGGGACATCGGTCTGAGAGAGGGGCTGTTTTTACCCCCATGTCCCACACCCAGGGCGTGAGCCTGTGCAAGTGGGGAGGATCCAGGCTGGCCTCACCCGCTCCCGCTGGGTGTCCTGAAGCTTCTGCACAAAGTCTCCTAGGGCATCCTGCACAGCAGCCACGTCCATGACTTCTGGGTCATGGTCTCTAGGTGCAGGTGATGGCCACAACAGTAGTGAGTGGGGCCAGGCAGGGAGGCTGGCACCCTGCTGCTCTGGGCAAACCTGGGTGCTGTCGAAGCCTGAAGGAAGTGACAGCAGAGAGCATGTGAGCAGAGACGTGGTGATAGGCACAAGGGTACCTGCCCTCTTCACATTGCTGAAGGCTCCTGGGAGGGGCTAGCCCTCCCTGTGCAGGTGAGGCCTGGGCTGGGTTGGGGTCCTGGGTCAGGGACACAGCTGACCTCTCTCTAGGAAGCCAGGTGGCTGCGGGGAGACTGCTGGGCTCTTACCCTGGAGCCCCAGGCCTTGGCACAGCACAGAGCACAGCCGGCCGAGCTGGGCCTTCGCGTGCCGCTCGGTGGCCTTGGCCCTGGCCAGCTCCTGCTCTAGGCTTTGCATCCGGCCACAAGCATTGTCCAGGCGGTCTTGGAGTCTGTTGGCCTGGCTGCTGGCCTGCTGCAGTCTCCTGGTGACACCACGGAGCTCGGCCTGCAGGGTATGCTCGGCCTCTTGGCTTTCAGAGAGCAGCCTCTCTAACTGCCCTGCCCGAGCCTCACCTGTGGCCTTGGCCTCTGCCAGCTTCCGCTGTAGCCCCAAGACCTGTGAGAAGGACACAGGCTCTGGACACCTGGGCAGATGGCAGGGTGCCGCTAGGAACCCAGGCCCCTCTGCCTTTGGAAAACTCACCCCCTACCCCACAATTTACAGCTGGAAGTGTCTCCGCTTCAGCCTCCCAGCCTGGGTTTGGCAGGAGTCGATAGGCCTCAGGAGCCAGGCAGCGCTGACGCCACTGTGGACACGGTGGGTGTGTGAGTTAGGGCTATGTGTGTGCTGGTGCGGGGTTGATGAGGGAGGGTACCTCTCCCATGTGGGATGTGGCACTGCTCAGGGCAGGGCTTGCTCTTTTCTACAGCAGGACTTCCAGCCGTAGCCGAGTCCTAGCCTGGCCACACGTGGTCACTGTGGACACAGGTGTGGGACAGGCCCACAGGTACTTGTGGGGTCCAAAGTCAGGGCCCTGGGTTCTCTGCATGGCATCATTACCTAGTTGCCTCCTGGCAGAACTGAGGGCCTGGTGGGCCACTGCACAGCCCCTCCTCATCTCCTGGGGGAGCCGACCTGTGTCCTACCTCTTTCTGGGCACCCTTGTGGGCAGCCTCGGTCTCCGCCACCTTCCTCTGCAGCTGAAGCGCCTCCTGCTGGCTCTGCCGCCGCCGCTGGGCTTCCTGTGAGCACTGGGCCTGCAGTGCACGCACCTCTCTGCTCTGCCTCTGGTTCTCAGCCTCCAGCACCCTCACCTGGAGCACGGCAGGAGCTGTGCCCCTCAGCCTCCTCCTTGCTCCGCTGTCCACACTTGTGGCCTGGGCTGAGTTGGGCCTGGCCTGGGACCCTGGGATCAAGCCCAGCCACTACCCACATACCTGGCACCCTTCTGGGGCAGGAGGGCTGGGTGGAGTGGGGCCCTGGCCCAAGGTGGGTATCCCCTGAGCTCTCCAGCACAGCCACACAGAGGGCAGCAGTAGACCCTGTCCCCAGCATGCCCCAGGCTGTTACTGTTGGTCTGGGGATGTTCCCAGTCCTCACCTGGCTGCGGTGCTTCTGCAGCTCCCGGCAGGCCTCCCCCTGTGCCTGTGTCTGTGCCTGAAGCCTGTCCCGGAGCTTGTTGGCCTCCTCCTGGGCCACCACCCACACCTTGTCCAGGACTTGCAACTTCTGCTCCTGTTCCTCCTTGGCCCGCTTTAAACTGAACAGGTGCCACAGGCTGCAGGGCTCCCAAGCCGTACTTGCCTGAGACCCTCACAGCCATCCAGCATGTCCAGCCTCCCCAGTGGGACCAGGCCAGGGTCGGCCTCTGTGGGGTTCCCGGTCTCCTCTGGAACACTTGCACCCCAGTATCAGTGACCAATAGGGCCCTTCCTGCCTGCTGCCTACCTCTTCCACCCTCTTAGCCCGCCTGCCTCACTGCTGCTGCCTTTAATCAATCCAGGGACCCCATGTCCTGCATCAGCCTGCTATGTGGCCCATAAGGTCTTCCTGGAGCCTTGGCCAAGCCCCAGCCTGTGCCAGCCTGCCCCTCGTGGCCATCTGGCTGCTGCTGAGAGCTCCTCGAGAACAGGAATGGTCTGCCAAGTCCCCAGGCCCCTGGGCAGCCTGGCACGCATGGGTGCCTCTCCCCTCCCATCCGGTACCCGGTTCTCCAGGCCAGGGCTTCTGTGTTCCCACGCTGCTGTACCTGGCCTTGTCCTGCCTGGCCCTGTGGAGGGCAGCCTGCAGCTTGGTGTTAGAGTGCTGCAGCATGTCCTTCTCATGGGCCTCAGCGCCCAGCGCCTGGCGGGCTTCCAAGGCCTCCCTGTGCAGCCCCTCGCAGCTCTCCTCACAGCTCTGCAGCTCCTGGCGCAGCCGGGCCAGTGCTTCCTGGGCCTTATTCAGCTGGGCCTGCAACCTCTTGGCCTGCGGGTGGGGAGCACTAGGGAGTAAGGGCTGGGGCAGCCTTGGGCAGGGTGTGTGGATAGCCCTGGGTGGCACATGGCTGAGACTCTGGCCTAGAGGTCACCTATGTCTCACCCAGCCTCAGGCCCCACCTTGGAGGAAGGAGCTGGCCACCAGCCTCACCTGCCCCAGAGCTCCAACTGTCCGTACTGCTATAGAGACCATGCAGTGGCTCAGGAAGCTGCGGCAGACAGCTGGTCCCAGAGCCGGTAGACCCCCCTCATTCCCTGGCCTGGCCTGGCCTTGCCCGTGACCCCCTGGGACTCTGGAACACTGCCACTGGTCAGCAGGGCCTGTGGGGCACAGCTGTGCCCAAACATCAGTATTCTACCCACCTGCCACTGCCTGATGGCCCTTCTGCCAGTCATTCTGGTGCCTGTATCTCCCCTGTGGCCACCACCTGTCTCTGCAAGCTTGGCACTGGTCCTGCATGTTGTGGGCTGACTGCTCCTGGCCTCCTTTCACACATACCCATCGTATTTATTTTTGTTTATTTTTGAGACAGGGTCTCACTATGTAGGTCAAGCTGACTTGAACTCATGGTGCAGTACAGAACGGTCTCAAATTCTCAATGATCCTCCTGCCTCAGCATCCCGAGTGCTGGGACTGTAAGCATGCACCACTATGCCCAGTCCCTGTTGCCATCTATGTGATGCTGTCAGGCACCTGAACCTTGGAATCCTCTGCTTGTGTCAGGCCAACCAGCTGCAGGACACTGTCCTCATCCTGAGAGATCTGCATGAGGCTCAGCACATAGTGCAAGGACCTTCCAGACCAGGGCAGGAGGCCCACTGTGGGCAGGTGTGCCTGGGAGTCCAACAGGCAACTGCCCACCACTCCTGGCCCCGGGCTGCTCTGGCCCGAGAGTTGCCCCCAGGAAGGCAGAAGGCCACAGCGAGTCCTTGCCCTGCCAGACTCAACCCTGGGTGAACACACTTTTGGTCCCTGTCCCGGGACAGAGGGACCTCAGGCACTGGGCTCCACAGAGTCCACGTGGAGGGCACCGGGAGGCCAGCCCGATGGGCTCAGGCCTGGCAGGGGCAGCCTTGGCCTGGCTCTCGTGTCCCCTGGGAGGTGGCAGAGCCTGCAGGGCATGAGGACAGACGTCAGGCTGCTGCTTGCCAAAAGCAGACCCCTCTTTGCTGCTGTTTGCATGGGACGCTGTCCAGGCCCCTGGCCGGCCTGGCTCCGAGTCGGCCGCTGTTATTGTTGTTCTGTTTTGAGAAGGGCCCAGGCCTTCCCTGCACCCCCCCTGCCCCCACATGTGGGAGCCACAACCGTGCCGAGCATTTTCCACGAGCTCAGCAGAAATCCACCCAGAAGGTCAAGGACCAGCGCAAGGGCCGATCCATCACAAAAGCAGTTCTTTCCATTTCCCAGGGCGGAGGAGATGAAAACAAGAGAAACAGTTGGGGAGGCCCCAGCCCTGGACGGCGCCCCACCCCAGCCTCAGGAGAACATGCTTCCCTTTACAGGGATTTTACAGCCAGATCGCTTAATGTGATTATAATAATTATTTCTTTACTAGAAATTGTATAAACAGCCTCTTTTGAAATCTCCCGCAGGGCGGCGGCTCTAGTGCTCCACAGGAGGAGGGCAGCAACGAGACAGAAGGTTGCTGGGCCAGCCTGTGTGCACGCATGTGCATGTGTGCACATGAAGGGCTGTTGTTTGGGTCACATGTACAAGTGTAAGCGTGTGCATGTGTGTCATGTGTGCCCTCACACACATGATGGGCGTGCATGTGTGTGCATATGCCTATCTGCTGTCTATATTCGTGCATGTGTGCTTCATAGTCCCATCTGTGTCTACATGTGTGAATTCATGGTGTGCGTGTGTGAGGCATTCGGTGTGCAGCTATGGCTGTGTCTGTGCCGGTGTGCAGATGGGTGTGGTTTCCAGCTGGGCATCAGGAATATGTACACGTGTGGATGGGATCCATGACAGGTTGTGTGCACACCTCAGGTGGGGTTGCAGGAGCCTGGAAGTTCCTCCAGTTTAAAGACTATTTAAAAAGCTGTGGTTTCCATGGCAACCCTAGACCAGCCTGGCCCCCATCTGGCAGGCTCCTCTGCTGGCTTCTCTCTGCACTTTATCCCCTAGGTCCCTCTCCTCTTCAGTCTCCCTTCACCCTACCCCCTCCTGGGGGCCCCACACCCCATCTGGGGCCGCCTTTGTGGAGGTCTGGATCTGCCGGGAGGCCCGTGCCTCTGTCCCTCTTGCTACCCCCAGTTTTGAAATCAGGCTTTCTCTCCCATGTGGCCGTGGTCAGCCTGCCTTTGAAATCTGCTGGAAGGAGCCTTTTCTCTCTGGGGCCAAGGTAAACAGCCGTCATGTTAAATCACGCTTGCTTCCTCTCCCACTCTGCGGGCTGTGGGCTGTGCCTGGAGGGCTGCACCCCACTCAGCCTGTGCTTCAGGCCTTGGCACACAGCCCACCTTGTCCCTGAGGGGCACAGTGACCCTTCCTGCAGTCTGAATCCTCAGGCCCTCCTGCCCTGGCCTCCCACAGGCGCCTCTGTCCTGCCGAGCCCCTCAGAATCACCTCCTGCCCACCACCCACTGCAGAGCGAGCCAGCCTTGTGGGCCCTGCTGCCCTGCCTATGACTCTTCCCTGCACCACATGTGGCTCCCAGGCCTCCGTGTCAGCACCAGGGCTCCGCCGGGCCCATGACTCCCTGGAAACCCCACTCATTCCCCTCTCCTCCAGCCTCTCTGACCAGGCCCCCAAACCTGACCCTACTCGGCACCCTAACCAGCACCAGTGACGCTCGTGGGTGACACCAAGCCTCCCCTCCCTGAGGGTGCAGCCTCTCTCACAGACCTGGGGAGCAGCCACAGCACTCCTGCTGTCTTGACTGCTTGGGGAGAGGTCGGCCAATGAGTCCTCTCCAAGCTGCTCCCCCAGCAGCCTGTCCCCCATGTTCCACCAAGAGCCTGAGTGCCCTCTGTGCCCGACACCTGCACCCACACAAGCAGTCCACGGCCCTGTCTCAACCATGGCCCACTCAGCCCATGTCCTCCTGAATTCACCCTTCAGACCTGGAAACAAGACCTCTGTCTCCCTCCGCTGCCCATGGTTGGAGCCAGGTGCCATGGGCCAGCTTTGGGAGGGCTGTGTCGGTGAGCTTCATGCAGGGGACACGACTCCACCCTACTTCCTCCTCGTCCGGCCCTGCCACTTCTCCAGCACCCTCTTCTCAGTGCCCGTGCCCCTCCACCCTGGCCCCAACCTACCTCTCTCCTTAGGTCACTCCGCTGGGCCTCCATCTCCTGGAGGCCCTCTCTCAGAGCTGTGGCCTCTTGCTTATGGGCAGAGATGGCGTCCTCAAACTGGGCCTGCAGGGACCTCAGCTCCTCGGTCAGGGTGCTGATGGTAGCCTAGGGTAGCAGCAACCCATCAGGTCATTGCCACAGGGCAGAGGCGGGTGGGGACTCCCTGAGAAGGGGTTGGGGCTCCTGTCCCCTAGGTTCCCACTCAGGGCCTCCTCTGTGGGTCCCCAAGCTGTAGTGGGGGGCGTGTGGGATCAAGTGCCAACCCTTTTCCTGTGTGAACTCTCTGGCCAGCTGCTCAGCTGAGTGGGGAAGGGACAGGGACAGCCCTGTGGCACATGAATGGCCCTGCCCTGCCCTTTTTTTTTTCTTTTTTCTTTTAATTTTATGGCCCTGCCCTTAACGACCCTGAAACTTTGATGAGTACGTGGAACACTGAGGAACCCCTAGGTCCTGCAGCATCCCTGTGGTCAGTGTGGGAGTGGGATGCACCCGACCTAGACAGGGTACCTCTAATTCCCGGCCAGGGGCCCGGCCTACCAGTGTAGGCTCAGGTAAGCCAGGGCCCCCGGGTGGATGGGGCCACTGGGCCCTTCACGTCCTGAGCTGTCACATAGGCAGGGAAGGTCAGAGGACATCTGGGCCCCTACAGCTGTGACTGCTCCAGTACCCTGGTCGTCTTCTTCCCAGCACTAAGTGTGGCCTGTAGGGACTCAGAGGAACCCACACCTGCTCCTGCTGCCTCCCATGCCCTGCTCTCCTTGCCGGGAGACACCAGCCTTGGGCCCCTGGAGGGCTGGGCTCTTCTGCCCCACAGGCCCCACTCAGCCCACGGAAGGGCTGTCAGTGAACACTGCTGAGCTGAGGCCTGGCCTCCTGTGAGGACCCTACACCTGGCCCCCCAGTCTGGGCCTGGTTTTTGCCCCTGAGGGCCACAGTACCTGTGGGTCTGGGTGGAGCACAGTGGATCTGGTGGGGCACAGATCTGTAGAGCTGCACAAGGCTACTAGGGGCATGGAGGACCCCACACTGCCCCCTTTGTGCCACAGCCACCAGCAGGGACTCTGCAGGGGCTCCCTGTCCCTCCCCCTGGTGACTGACAGTCACTGTGGATAGCAGGTCATGCCTCTGTCCAAGTGGCCACAGGGAGCAGCCCACAACACCGAGGCAGGCCAGGAGGCCCCTGCACTGCTGGAGGCCAGCTTCTTCATCACCCCCTGATGTCTCCTGGCCCGTTTGTCACTTTCTCCTCTCAGCGGGCTCTAATTTCCACTTTTTGAGCTGAGGTGGCAAAAGAACCCTAACGAGATCTCCAGGGAGCCCGTGGGTGGGCATCCCAGCCCCAGTCCAGGGGGCCCGGGAAGCCATGCTGGTTCCATGGAGGTGTCCCTCCTGCGGCCCTGGGAGGCCTTCCTGGTTCCCTGCTTGCGTGGGATGGGGACAGAGCCCAGCCCTGGCCAGGGCCTGCGTCCCCAGGGAGAGGCTGTCCAGGCGCCAGGCAGGGCCATGCAGAACTGAGGCTGGGAGCCAGAGGGACCTGGGGGAGTGCAGGGGGCCTGGCCATTGCCTGGCAAGTCACTGGGAGGGGTTGGAGACCCCCAACTCCTGTACCCCTTCCCATGCAGTGCCTTTCTCACTGCCAGAACCCTGGGAACCCACAAGGGGCCCCTCTCCATGTTGGGGTGACTGAGTGTCTTTCCCTACAGGCAGCAGAGCAGCTTCCCAGACGGCTGAGGGTTTCTTTTGGGGTCAGTGTTACCTCCTTAGGTGGGGACCCCAGATGATGAGTCCCAGGGCCTCGGGGCCCTGGCTGTGCTCTGCTGCAAGTGCAGAGGCAGCAGGCTGGGGCCCATGGCTGGGTGAGCAGGCCTGAGGGTCTGGGGCCCATGTTCCCTCCTCTCTGGTCCCAGCAGCTCCCAGGGCAAGGCCTTGGCCTGATCTGGACTCTCCTGTCCTCAAGACAGTGCCTCCTCCCAGGGGATCTGGAGACCTAGTGGGGAACTGAGGCCCGGAAGGCATGGGGCAGGGAGATTCACCTGGCAGGGCAGGGCTCACCTCAGCATGGGCCTGCTGGCCCTGGGCCCCCTGCTGTGCCCGCTGCAGCTCCTGCATGGCCCTGGAGAGCTCTTCGCACAGCTGGCTCCTCTCTGTGCCCTTCACATACAGGGCCTAGACAACACAGGGCTTATGAAGGCACCACGGGGCTGGGGCCCCAATGCTCGCAACGTCCCACGTCCTGCATCCCGGACACTGCTTGGCAGTCCCTTCGTGGCTGCCATGGGCCACACTGCCCAGAGTCCTGCCCTTTCCCTGGCCAGGCCCAGGTTCAAGACCCCAGTCCCTCAAAGCACACCCCCCACAGTGCACAGGAAGGAAACACGAGAGGCCTTAGGCTCTCAAAACACCCATCTTCCTGGGAGAGAAGGGGAAACCAGTGGGCCAGAGAGAGGGTGTCACTCCCAGCTCCCAGGCACAGCACTGCCCGTGCAAGGGCACCATAGGTGGATGGAATTCAGCAGTGCCCATTACAGCCACCTCTGCAACCTGAGCCAAGCTCCAATTCATCCTCACTGTTTATGACGGGGCTTTTAACAGCCATGGCGCAGCCCAGGTGTGTGTCCATGGGAGGCCCACACACGCAGTTCTGTGCCGCGTCTTGGTGGGAGCAGCCATCTGGTGGGAGCAGGTGGGGAAGAATCTCCAAGCTTGACGCAGTGGTGAGGCCCTCTGGGATGCAGTGATCGTAAGAGCTGTGTGAGTGAAACCATACTTCCAGCTCAGCATTTGATTGTTTCCCACACCGTGTGGCCCAATCCCCTCATGTTGCTGGGCTCTGGCTGCATCATCTCCAGGGACCAGTAGGCACAACAGTGTGCCATGCTACACAGGAGGAGGGGGATCCCCTGACTCAGATGTGCGTCTTCCACCTGCAATGTATGTATCAGGCTGTAACCCCTTCCTAAGGTGAGGACAGTCAGTGTATTTCTACTGCAAGCAGTTTTCCCAGGACACTATGAAATAGACTTGTCTGGAATCTGGGCTGGCAGGGGTTCTCAACTCTGGAGCTTCCCAAGTGAGGAGCGCCTGTCACTCTGGAACCACACTGCGTTCAGGTCAATGGAGTGACTTAGGGTGGAGCCTGTGCTGGACATGGACCAGCTGCATGATCAGAGGTACCTGTAGTTCAGCAGCTGCCTGGCTGTGGACAGAGTGATGCCCTGGGAAGGTACCATGCTGATTCCAGAGAGTTCATATCCTCTGTTTCTCCTTTGGCCTGATCCTGATGTGTTGCCTGTGTGGATTATGGAGCAGAGGGGGTCACAGGAAGCCTCACCCTTGTCATTGGTGGCCTGGAGACCCCTGGACTTTTAGCTGGCACCTTAGTGGGGCGATCATATTGGCGGCTCTGTCCTTAGCCTGCACATCTGCATGAACTCTGAGGGGCATCACAGCAATGGTAGCAATGGCGGTTCCTGGGAAGAGGTGACTGTGGGGCTCTGCACGTTAGGGAGGGAGGTTTGAATGCCACTGTGCCTGTCTGTGCCTCACTTGACCTCACCCTTGTTCTGTTTTCCGGCCCCCTGAGCTCTGCAAAAATCTGTTCATCAGCCTGTGAGGTTTTCAGACCAGTGTTATGCCTCTCCCTCTGGGGCTGTCATTGGTGGGCATGGCCGCAAATATTGGTTAACATTCTTGGCAAAGCTCCATCGAGTACAGAAGTGTGGGTTCACCAGCCAAGGGCTTCACTCAGTCACACTCAGGCCCACAGCCATGAAGAGTCCAGGTGACAGTCTCTGCAGCAGTGGCTCTGAGCCTGGCTCCACCGGGCTTTGTGTCCTTGCTGTGCCTCTGAGGGTGGTTTGAGACTGAATCGTGGTTTTCCTGGGGAAGCTGTGGGCTCCGCCTGCTGGTCCTTTCCCTCCTCTGCTGCTTTTCTTTTCACACTGCTGCTTGACACGGGAGAGCAGGAAGAGCAGGCAAGGGCCCGGGAATGTCCACTTGCTGCACTGTGACAGCTGCCCCAAGGCCTGGCCTCCTGTGTCACCAGGCTGCGATGCACTGATGCTATACTGCGGCCCCAGCGAGGCCACCGGAGTACAGCTTCTGTCTGCCATGCAGCCTGTTCTCCTGTCTGGGTCCCTTCTTGCTGTGTGGCTCGGGGAGCTATGAGTGTGGACACAGTGTGACTCATGTGGTCTTGGACAGGTGTGACAGGTGCAGGGCCTGAGCAGTGCCCCACTTCCCCAGATGTGCTGTGCCCCAGGGTGCTCCAGGTCAGATGTCTCCAGTTTGGTGGGTGCTGGCTCAGACCTCGGCCTTTCCCTGTCCTCCAGGCCCATCTTCTATCACCCTCACTGCAGAAGCCATGGCTGCATTGCCTGGGCCTGATGTGTGAGTGGCTTCAGAGACAGGTGCTGTCCCCAGATGCTCCTCAAAGGCCTCAACCTCCTTCCTCCACCTCAGGTTGTGGAGCACTGGTAGGTACAAACCCAAGCCTCGGTGCCCGGCAGAGGCCTGGTGCAGCCCAAGCAAAGGTGACACATGTGGACCTTGGTGTTCTGACCAATGAAATGGGCCTCCTACAAGCATGTGCTTCTGAGTGTTGGGGAGGAGCGCAGCATAGAAATAGACAGTACTCTTGGCTATGGCAGCCACCACAATTTCTCCCCACAGTGTTGTAATTTGTGTTGGTGTATTACAGTCTGTGTCACACTGTGCAAGGACACGCATGACTGTGGTTAGTTGTCTGCTTCATTCACTCCATATGAGCTCTTTAGGGAGATGTGGCATGCTGAAAAGACCTGGACTGAGGGTGGCCTTCCAGGCTGTGTATGAGTCTCAGCCTGTGGGATGGAAGGATGGCCAAGACGGAGGCTTACAGTATGCCTAAATTGGAGATCAGGGTGGATGCGCTGATGAATAGCTGTATAACTGGCCAATCAGGTGGATGGGGAGAGGGTCAGATAGATGCACAGGTGGATGGTCAGACACACGGGTAGATGGATGGATGATTAGGTAGGTGCAGGGGTAGGGGTGAGTGTGTGTGTGTGTGTGTGTGTATGGATGTGAGGATGGATGGGTGGCTAGATGGGTGAGTAGGTGGGTGGACCTGCGGATAAATGGACACACAGATAGTAGGTAGGTGGATGTGTAGATGGATAGGTGGGTGGGTGTAGATGGATGGATGGATGGATACTTAGATGCATACATGGTTGGATGTGGAAATCTGGGTGGGTGTAAATGGTTGGATGCATGTGTACATGGATAGGTGGGTAGATGGGTGGATGAATGAGTGAGTGGTGAGTGGCTAAGTAGGTGTGTAGATGTGTAGATGGATGGTTGATGGGTAAGTGGGTGGATGGATGAGTGGGCAGGTGGGAAGATGTCTAGATAGATAGTTGGATAGATGTACGCATGGATATGTGGATGGATGGATATGTAAGTGGGCAGATATGTAGATATATGCATGTATGAACAGATAGATGGACAGGTGGGTGGATGTGTGGATGGATGGTTGGTTGGATGAGTAGGTAGTGGGTAGATGTGTAGGTATATATATGTATGTATGTATGCAAGGATGGATGGGTGGATGGATGGGTAGTGGGTGGGTATGTAGATGAATGTATGCATGTATGCATGGATGGATGGGTGGATGGGTGGATGGTTGGATGGAGGGATGGATAGGTGGTGGGTGGATGTGTAGATGTGTGTATATATGTATGCCTGGATGGATGGATGCTTGGATCGATGGGTAGTGGGTGGACTTGTAGATGTATGTACATATGTATGCCTGGATGGATGGATGCTTGGATCGATGGGTAGTGGGTGGACGTGTAGATGTATGTACATATGTATGCCTGGATGGATGGATGAGTGGATGGTTGGATGGATGGATGGGTAGTGGGTGGACGTGTAGATGTATGTACGTATGTATGCCTGGATGGATGGATGAGTGGATGGTTGGATGGATGGATGGGTAGTGGGTGGACGTGTAGATGTATGTACGTATGTATGCCTGGATGGATGGATGAGTGGATGGTTGGATGGATGGATGGGTA
>PVLD010033516.1:0-13584 GCA_004027595.1 Dinomys branickii
ATAATAGGTACTCGATATAAAGAAAAACTAAAATAAAATTTAAAAAGAAGCCAAAAGAAAAAAAAGTGGGTAAAATCCCATTCTAGAAGTATATAGCATCTGCCCAGGTTTGGCAAGAAGAATGCTGGTAGGAAAGATGCCTTTGAGGAGGCTACCGCCAAAACAGGCCTTTAAGGATGAGTGGCAATGCACACTTGAAATCTGAGCACTCTGGGAGGCTAAGGCAGCAGGAGGGCAAGTTTCAATCCAGTCGGGGAACTTTTAAAGACTGACTAAGATTCTGTCTCCAAATAAAGAAAATAAGAGGCCTGGGGATGTAGCTCAGTGTGAAGGCCCTGGGTTCAAACTACCAAAAACAAAACAAAAGATTTAGTAGGTGGAGGAGGAGGGGAAAATGTTGCAGGAACAGTGTACTAGAAAGCAAAGCACACAACAGAGCCTGCAGAGTTAAGGAAAAGCCCAGGATGTAGATGACCTTGTTATGTGCCCTACCTAAACAAGTGGTACTTACCCTGGTGTCCCAGGATGGGGAAGCAGCAAATGGATTATACAGGGAGTTGTTACTATGGAAACTTAGATTTCTTACACCATATGAGAAGTTAGCTTCACGGATACAAACAGTTGATAAGGTAATTGCATATGGTGGAAGATAGAGAAAGTTGGCAAGGAAAATGCTAAAAAATCAAAGCCTCGCGGGCTCTTTGAATATAGAGTAAAAAGTAGGCAAGGGATGGTTCATAATTGTGGTTCAAAATCATAGACACAGTATAACTGATAGCTCTTACAATACAAGTAGTTATTGATTTGACGAGAAAGAGGGTAACAGGAAAGACTGGTTAATTCTCAAAAGGTAATTAAAAAAATTAATAAAGAAATATTAGTGGATTCTCTTGATGGCATCTCTGGATTTCTTATGTCTTGCCTTCATCTGTCACTCTTCTCCATCTAGCCACTAGAATTCCTTCTCTTTATTCATCCCATAGAAATGAACAAAAGTCTCCTGCATATATCATAGGTAGTATGCTGGGTGTGGGAAATACCAAGATGAATAAATTATAGCTCATGTCCTTAGGGAGGTGATAGCTGATCAGGACTACAAACCATCAGCAAGTATTTGTGCTATGTCCAGCAAGTACTAGAATAGACATAGGTTGCTATGGGAGCAGTGAAGAGGGGGCAGTTGGGACTGCCTCTAGAAGTATAAGAAACAAGTGGCATTTGAGCTGGAGCTGGATGTGAAAGACTAAGCAGAGGCTAGGTGTGGTGGCACACATCTGTAATCCCAGTACCCCAGGGAGCTGAGACAGGAGGATTGCAAGTTCAAGGCCAGCCTAGACAATTTAGTGACTTAGTGATACCTTGTCTCAAAATAAAAAATAAAAAAAGGGCTGAGGATGTTGCTCAGGGTGAAGGCCCTGACTTTAATCCCCCGTAACACAAACACACATACACACACACAAACACACACACAAAGAGCCAGCAGAAGTTGGACCAGTATATGAAAGGGTTATGAAAAGCAGAGAGTAGTGCAAAAATGAAGGCCTACAGAAGGCCTACTGAAGGCCTCCCCACCAACACTACAAAGTACTCTACAGCAAGGACTGTAGCCAGGTCAGGACAGTCTTTTTTCAGTCTTGCTGAGGTGATAAATGAATTAAATTCATTCTATGTGCCTTAGATCTTGAGCAGGGCTGAGCTAGGAGCAGACCTGTATCTTTGGAATGGCCCATTGGCCATGTACGGGGAGTGGAATGGAGGGGGCTGAGGGTGAGGTCACAGAGAACAGCCAGAAGACAACTACAGGACTTCCCATGAGTCACTTGGCGTCTGCAGAGAGGCAGTGGGAATGCTGAGCCAGTGAAGCCTGGACCAGAAAAGGCCTTTGTGGTGAGGTAGGTAGCTCCCCTCCTTGCCAGCCACTTGGGTGGAGTGTGTATAAGAGACAACAGCCTCAAACAGGCTGAGAGAGGGAGTGGATTTGGGAAGGGTCATGGGGACAGGAAGGGTGTGTCCACTGTATACCTGCCAAAGGAAACCTGTGACTCAGTCCTACTTTCTCTGGGCTCCTAGGTACTTCCGTAATTCCACACTGCTGTAAAGGTGAGACAATGACCAAGGGGTGGGGTCTCTAGTGCTTTTCTGCAAGTGCAAATAATACCTACTCCTGCCAGGAATCTACTGCAGGAGAACGCCTCAGGAGGAGGTGCACACCACAGGAAGATTGATCAAGAGCTGGAAAAACATCTTTTTTAAGGCCTGCAATTCCCAGCCTGGTTAGAGTGACCTTGCTTGTGTGAGAATTGAATTCTGTCAGTCTGTTTAGAGTGTGCACCGCCCCCCCCGCCCCCCCCCATATGCTGGAATGTGGGTCAGATGCATTTCTTCATTATCAGATTTATTCTAGAGAACAAGTATGCAAGACAAACATCCCTAGCTCCATTGTACAGGTGGAGAAGGAAGGCTGCAAAATTCCTAAGGGGCTGGTTTTCAGACCAAGTCTGGAAATATTCTTCCTGTTCAAATCAGGGATGGGATTGCTTACAAGCCGACTCGTATGTCGTTTTCTTTGTTAATGACCAGAATGCTGATGGCAGTTATGCCGAATGAAAACCCTTCCCCCCCCACTACAAAGTACTTCTCTACAGCACAATCATTCTGAGAGCCATGTTTAGTTGCAAGGTCTTTTAAAAAAGCAGCCACCCTGGGAATTGCGTTAGTGAAAGCCAAGGGCTGCAACGACATTCTACAATGCCTGATATTCTGTTTGCCTCAGCTGATACTTAACAGTCCAACAGTTAGAAGATGGAAAATAATTATTCAGTCTAGCTGGGAGATTGGGTGATAAAAGGGAACTTTAGGCTGCTGATTAAATTGTTTATTTAAGCACAAGCTCAGCTATGTCTTCAGCATAATGTACTGGAGGAAGAAGATAGGGATCTGTCCTCACCGAGACACCTTTGCTACCTCCCACTCTTGGCAGTGGTGTGCTGTGTCTTTGTTCCCTGCTTCCCTTGGGATTTTGAAGACTTTGTGAAGCTGGGATTGGACAGAAAGACAGAATGGTACAGCTTTTTGTCCTACCTCTGCATTTTACAGAAGAGATAGCCGAGGTCAGGAAGATGTGGAGAGAAGAGACTGTTCTAGAGTCTACATCCCTTGATTTCTTGCTCTCTCATTCTCCACCTTGTCTCCTGTTTTGCCTTTTATTCCTTCTGGCTTTTCCCTGCATTCTTCTCCCGCAGGCTTATGCAACCAAAAATCAGCTTTATTTCATCTCTTTGTGCACTGTTATTCTTTATTTTCTTCTTCCTTCTCTAGATTAGAACATATATAGTTTGTAAATAATGCATAATTCAAACCTTCAGTCTACCCACGCTTTAAGCATATGCAAGCCCAACTTCCTAGGAAAGTACTAGATCCATGGTCAGCAAACTACAGCTCACAGACCATATGTTGCCTGGGCCTATTTTGGTAGATAAAGTTTTATTGAAACATGGCCACCCACATTCATTTGCATTTCAGTTACAGGTGCTTTCATGCTATAATGGCAGAGCTGAGTAGTTGCAACAGAGGCTGTATGGCCCACAAGGTCTAATATATTTAATATCTTGCCTTTAAAGGCAAAGTTTGCCAACCTCTACACTAGAAAAAGAAATAATACACTTAATTCTAATTTGTATCATTCCTGTCCCCAGGGACCCCAGGCCTAACTTTTCTGCCTGAAGAATAACAGAAGAGCAGAGTTACATTTGTCCTAAACTACTGAGAGCATGAGAATTCAGCAAGAATTCTGTGAGCTGCTCAGTTAGCACTCAACTCCTGAACTTCATGACATTTTGAACAGCAAGGAAACTCAAATTTGGCTTCTCTCACTTTTCTAACATAGATCTTCAGCGCCTCCTCCTCCAGGCTCCTTGGGACAGATGCTCAAAGCCATGTGAGCACTTCCGGCTGGCCTGCTTGTGTACCTGCAGGATTCCTAGATAGGGTCTCAGCCACCTTGCTCTGGCAAAGGCACACATCTACTCTATCCATACATCTCCCAGGGCAGAAGTCCACAGGGTGACAGTTCAGGACCAGAGTCTCATGCAGCATTACAGCAACTGCACCCTATGATGAATGCAAAGTCTTTCTTCCAAGAAGTACTCTGAACAAAGGCATTCCTGGCGGTATTTTCATTTCTTTGTTTTCTTTGCATCTTGCAAATGCTAACATGGAATCCTCTAGCTAGGCTTAGATCCTGTCAGCTCTCTCATAAACTCATGGAACTTTGGAGATCAGCAGTCCAGCCCCTTCCACCAAGAGGAAGCCACTCCTGTGGGAAGGCACTCTTACTAGTCACCTTTTCACCCTTCGTTTCTTTGGTAATAACGATAGTCTTTGCTTTCTAAACAATTTCATTTTTCCCCATTTCTTTCCTACATTTACATCTTGTCTTTACTGTGTATGGTCATTTCTTCTCTGCCCCCTGTAGGAGCAGAGTCTGTAAAGACTGTATTTTGCAGAAAGCTCTTCATAGATTACATGCTCATATTTATTTGCTCAGAAGATCAGTCTTAGGTAATAGTAGGCTTTTCTGGAATCACCTTGAAGGTGAACTCCTAGAGTAAAGTTGTGGTTTGGATCATTCATTGAACTGTGGGCAGCATATGAACCTTTCTGCAACCTCAATTAGACTGATTGTGAGAGATGAACATGGATTTTTGCCACCTGCTGCCACTGCCTCACCAGGTGACTGGTGCCAATCCAGCCTCAGGCTAGATCTGAGATGTGCTGCCTGCAATGCTAAATGATATCTCCCGCTGGCCTGGATAAAGACAATGTGTGCATTGTCAGAACATGCAGTTTCTTAGTGGATTCCAGCTAAGACCCTGAAGTCATTCCACCCCTGGAGCCTCCTAGTACTACTACAGCATGTTGGCCCCTTGGACACCCCTCATGCAAGGCGAACTGGCCTAGAGCACTGTCCTGTCATCCCTGGCTTGCTAATGAGGAAGGTAAGAAACTGCTGTTGTAAGATGGGTGCTCCCAACAGTTTCCTTCAGGCCATCTCTAAATGTTGCAGGTGAGGAGACAGGCTAGGGGTGAAAGTCACTGTGGTGACTCTGTACCACAATAGTGAACCTGGAACTACGTTTCCCATGATTCCTTTCCTCTCCTTCTCTAGTTGGAGTTGGTGAAGAGAGAAATTGGTGTGCAGTTTGAAGGCAGAAGTGAAGGAGCAGCCATTCCTTTGGTTTGAGGGCTGGGAAAAGGCCTGGCAGGCTCTGTGGTGCCCTCACACATTTCATCACTGAACCCTGGGTTCACCTTATTGGTGGGCACAGTAGCCAGGCTGCAACCCCTCCAGTGCCCACCAGGCCTCCACTTTGGGCTTCTTAGAGTCCTGGGGCTGGTGTGTGGATACAGGTCTGCCATATTGTGGAGGATACAGGTCTAGCATGCAGGTCACCTGCATGAGTGAGGCTGGACACAGTGAGAAATGGATGCGATTCCTGTCAGTGTGGGGGATACTACTTAGTTGTTCTTTCAAGTTTGTTCTTGTTCTCCCTGACCTCACATCCATCACCAATTGCTGACTGTCAACTCTACCATATTCAGGCTCAATATGAGAGGTGCATCAACACATAAACACAGATTGCCTAATCAGCTCCTGCAACTTTGGAGGGCTCCACCTCTCTCCGGAGGCCCCTGCTTTCGAATTTCATCATGGTTTCTTTTTCTCTGATCAAACCCTAAAAGATGCAATGGCACAGTCTTGGAGCAGATCGCAGGTCCCCAAGCTTCAAGGATAACAAGCTTCTGCTTCTGGTGTCACCTCTGCTTAGAGGTTCAGTCTGCATAGTGCAATGTACTGGTGTTGACAAATGCTAAAATTTAATGGGGATGTTCTGGACAAGGATATCTTCAGTGTCCCTAGTCAATAACTTATCAACATGCCTGAGTCCCCTCTTGAATCCCATCTCATGTGGTACAGAGTAGGCTCTGCATGCATGATTCTGAGCCCAGGGCTTTTTAGTACACAAGTATGACAGACACTGAATCCATCTTGTGTGCTTGGGTAGATGAGTCCGTGAAGCAGTTCATTTCTCTCCAGAGACTTCTCTACTTTCTATGTGGGAAAAGGTGGTGGGTAAATGGCAGGAAAACTTATTTAAACATTCTGTGTGTGGCAATATAGGAGAAGAAAGAGGGCGTTACCTCTGCAGTGAGACTGGGGGAGATGGTGAGAACTACCTTCAGGTCACCTGTCCCCACCCCCACGATGCCTCCAGCTTCAAGTTGCAGCACCAGAAGCCCTGCTAAGGTGACAGTGGTAGGATGCTGTGTGGGAGACCCTGTGGTATTAGGTCCTCAACACTTCATAACAGTGAGCATTTAGCAGCTGTCAGTTTTGAGGCACTCCCAAGGCTGTTTGGAAGTCTAAGGCCTGACTGATCCAAGGAGCTGGGGTAGGAGGGGAGTTGGGCATCACCCTAGTTGCTTATTAACTAAACGGGATTGTATCTGAGATTAGGTGTTAGTTAATGGAGAACCAAGCCACAGGCCTCCAGGGGTGACTGTTGAGCTAGAAACCAAGCAGAGCAGATTGAGGGAGAATGGGGGTGGGGCACCCACTGCCATGTTCTGTGACTCTCTTCTGCACCCAGGACCTACAGAGATACACTCAATCTCTCTACTCCAGCTCTGCTGGCTCCTATGGTGCACTTTGGCTCTGCCAGACATGCTCCACCCTGGGACATTTGCACCCACTGTTCCCTCTACCCAGATCCCTCTTACTCCAGAAAACTCTAGGCAGGGCTAATTTTCTCAGTGCTTCATATCTTTGGTCAAAGGTCACTTCATCACAATGAGGCATTCCCTGACCAATGGAGTGTATATAAATCACAACAAGCCTGCATCCCTCTCCCCTGGGGTGTTCTTATTATAGCAGAATCTCCTTCTATGGTGCTATATACCTGCACCATGAGAATGGAGCTTCCCTGGGCACAGATGCACTCTGTGGGTGCTCTGCTGTATCCAAGTGGTGGCACGTAGTGGACAGTTGTTGAGACCTTTGTCTTGCAGCACTCCTCAGAGTACCATTAGCTTTGTATTCCCTGAACAGAGCTCCACAGGCTTCACTGTGAATTGTGCCCCCCAGAATTATGTGACTCTGTGGAATAGAGCCCAATATTTATTGGAAGGAGGTCGCAGGCAGTATACTCTCCGCTCCCCTTCTTGATCCACTTGCCTCTCTAAAATCCTCTCAGCGGCTTCCAATTCTAAACCTTCTCATATTCTTAACCTTCCCTGTGTCAGATAGGGAAGCAGGCGTGAAGAGCCAGGCTGATTTTGTTTGTTTGCTGCTTATGTTCGAACTTGGACATACTATTTTCAAGAGAAGTGAAAAAGGCCCTTGATAAGCTGCCTGCAGCAGTTTCTTCTAAGGGGTCTGCCAAAAACTACATTGGATTTCAGGGTCTGGTGTGCTTTGCTTCTTCAGGTAAGCTTGTTTATGAAGAGGAAACATTTGTGCCGTTCAGCAGATTTGAGGGACCCGGTGGGAATGGCCGTTTATTTGTCTTTTGATCACAAAGCTTGGGGTTTGGCTCCAAGGCTGAAGGCCCGGAGGCCTGTTGATCTCCTCCCTGCAAGACTTTAATCCTCTTCTAACATTCCTTTGGTTCATAGAGCGCCTGTGGAGTTGAGGGAAGGGGGGCACATGCAGGTGGACAAAGATTCCCCAGCCTCATCAGTGTGTCCTCAGTGCGACCTCCTACCAGGGAATGTGGTCCCTTTGAGATCAGCTCCAGAGCCTAACCTCTCCCTCCCCTTTGTCCCTACAAACAACCAAAAGCAAGGGAAAACAAAGCTGCCCACCCTCAAAAAACCCCAGGCAATGTTTATTTTGAGGAGTGAATCTTTTGTGTTTGTGGCCCTGTCTTGTCATGCGACTTTTATGGAATCTGAGAGGCAAAGCTAGGTGAAGGACTGCAGTGTACAACTTGCTCATTTTGTAGACAACGACGCTGCAATCTGCAGGGCTCTGAGGCCTGTCCCAATCACAGAGTTCCTCTGTAAAGGCTGTGGGGCCAGCCCCCACTCCACGTGTGACCCTCCTCAGGCATTTTTCAGGGCCCCTTACAGCCTTGTGCAATGTGAGCTGCCCATGCCCAGCCTTAAACCCCAGCAAGCAGAGACAGTTTTCTTTGAATCAGCATGCACGCCACGCAGTGTTCCCCACAGGGGGACATATTGAGAAAATGAAATTCAAATCACCCCTCTGGTACGCTTTGCACTCCCTCTCCTGATAACACACAAAGAGAAGCCGATTCTGCATGTGAGCAGGTGGGCATTTATAGGGCCAGGTGGTGAGGCCAGCAAGATCACCAGACTTCTTTCCTGTCCCCAGGAGCCCAGCTTGGGCCCCAGCACAAGGTGAGCCTCCATTCAAGACTTTGAGCCTTGACTGGTCTCTTGCCTCCCCAAGGAGTTGAGCAGCCTCTCATGTACATGGCTGCACCCGCATCCCTCCCAGGACCCACTCTCTCGGCATGAAGCCAAGTGAACACTTGGGTGTCAGATGACCTTGGCAGGCAGTAAGCCAATTCTGAACTGTACTTCTCAAGGCATCCAGCTTCACAGTGGATTGCGTGAAGTCTCTCTTTAAAATATAAATAAAAAGTCCTCAACTCGGTGAAGTGATTTTACTCACACAGAAAAACAGAAAGCAGAAGATAAAACTTGGCAAACAAACCTTTGTGCTCTCTGGGTCTCCTGGAAAAAGAGGGCAGGCAGAGCTTGTGCACACAAGGCAGGAGCTGCTTGTGCAGAAATGGAAATGCTCCCCCATCTTCCCTTCCACACTAAGTTGCTTCATTATATTTTCAGGCGAGCGAGTCATGGGTTCCTGGTGTGCGGTGCTGTCTTTTTCAATTAATGCTTTTCACAGAAGTTCAGGTTTTAAACATCTCCCCCTCTCTTCCCAGGTCTGTTACATTTCCCAGAATGGTTCCCAGCGCTGGAGATAATTCCTTTTCGGAGAACCTACATTTCTCACCTGCTGATTGCAATTAGCCACTGCCAGCTGGGGCCTGGTGTGCAGCTGAAAAGCTAACAAGAAGTGGAGACCACGCGGAACCCAGACAGGGCAGCGGAGGTGCATAAATAAGGAGAGATGCCCATGTGTATGAGGGACTCCTGTGAACTGGGGGCTTCCTGACCCTCCACACGGTCCTCGCTTTTCTGACTCTGTGCTGCCTACCTCTCCCCTGCTTATTACTATTATTATATTTTTGTGTCTGGGTTTGTAGCCTGTACTTAACATCACAGTCACGATTTTACCACTAAATACATTTTGTTAGGCAGTAAACAGCCTTGGAAGAAAAATGAAATCCGATGAGAATTTCTGTTCCAATAATGTTTGTGATCTGTGGTGGATTCAGGCAGGGCCTGCATGCAGATCTTAGAGCCCACCTTCGCCGTGAAGGCTGGCAGGGCTTGCAGTGGCCTTGGGGATCCCTCACCTGACTCCCTCATTTTATGGATGAGATCATAGAATGGCAGAGCAGGGGGGATCATCCAAAGTCTTAGAGGATGTTGCTGGACTGGGTGAAGTACCCTGATCCCTAGCTCAGGACCCTAATCACGGAACTGCCTTGCCTTTGACTATGATGGGCAGTAGAGCTGTAGAGTCTGGGAGAAGATTGCCCAAGATAAGAAGGCAGCCTCTTGAGCAATGTAGTCTCCAATTCAGGGCAACATTGCTTGCCTTCGTCATGGCTCAGGCTTTGCTCCTGGGCCTTGACATCAAGTTGATAGTTCACAGCCACTGACCAGAATCCTCTGCATGCCCACTCTGTATGGGAAGTGTGCTTGGCCTTTGGGGCTCTCTGGGGTTTGAGGTACAGGCAAGCATGGAAACAGACACCAAACCAGGGTAAATGAGCAACAACCCTTGGGAGCTCAGAATAGGATGAATGGGGGGAGACCGGCCTCATGAGGTCTATGGCTTCTGGTATATGCTTAGTAGGGTTGGTCTAAATCCTTCCCAACATGGTCCACTCAGAAGGTGGGACATTCGCTGCCCAACTCACCTCCCCTCAGGGGAGGCTGCCTTATTTAAGATTTACACTCAAGGAGTTAGATAGGCTTCCCAGCAGCAGGCAGTAATGAAAATAACCTGGATTTTCCACTTTAACCTCAGCTCTGTTTTGGGGTAGGCATGTATCTCAGCTTCTGTTTTCTCATCCATAACATGGACATTCATACTGCTTATCAGTCCATTTTCTGTTTGCTGTAACAAAGTACATGAGATTGGGTACTTCCTAAAGAAAAGAGATCTATGTAGCTCACAACTCTAGGGATCCAAGAGTGTGGCTCTGAGATCTGCTCAGTTCTGGTGAGGACCTTGTGGTGGTTGGTATCACAGTGGTGGGACTATGTGTAGAAAGGGTCTCAGGCAAGACAGGCATGAAGAGGGGCAAGGCTTGCTCTTTTATGATAACTCACTCTAGTTGAACCTAACAAGGGTCCCATAAAAACTATATTAATCCCTTCTGAAGGTGGCATCCACAGTGTTCAATTCACCTTCTGCTAGGCCCTACTTCTTAAGGGTATGTGACCTCAGTACTGCCACTGGAGACCAAGCTTCCAGCCCATGAAACTTTGGGCCCATTCAAACTGTGGAGGGCCAGGGAAAGAGACATAGGAATACATAGATTTTCTATAGGTGTTCACTTTCCCTCCCTCTGTTAATAATTCTCCATATTACTGATGAGGAAACAAAAACAAGGGAAGAAAAGTTACTCTCCCAAAGCCACAGGCTCATTGATTGCTTCCAGTTACCTACTTTGTCTCCTGTGAGACACTCAGAGAAGAAATTACAATGAGCTCTGTGACTACAAAGTCCATTCTTCTGCCAGAAGCAGGTTCTACATGCTGGTAAATGTTTAACAAATAGCGAGGGGTTGGAGGAAGAAAGGTGAGGAGAAAGTTCTAATTGGCAGTGTTGCTGATTTTTTATTATGTGATTATGATAATTATGTGGATAATTATGTATTCACATACAATTATAAGATAATTATGTATCCACATACAACCGTAAGAAATAATGCAAAGAAGTCTTGCACTTTCATATAGTTTCCTCTGATGGCGACATCTCCCAACACCATCGTACAATGTCACCAGTATAGCAACATGATAACAATCCACTAATCTTTGTACTTTCCCAGTTTGACTTGTATGTGTGTTTGTACGTTTAGTTCTATGAGATTTTATCACATGTGTAAGTTCCTGTGCCTAGCTCCACATGTGAAAATACAGAACAGGTCAGGCCAGGTGAGACACAACTGTAATCCTGCACTCTGGAGGCTGAGACTGCAGAATCACTATTCAAATCTAACCTAGGCAATTTAGCAATTTAGTGAGATTGTGACTCAAAACAAACAAACAAATGAACAAGGGCTGTGGATGTAGCTCAGTGGGAAGGCCCTGGGTTCAAACTCCAGTACCCCGCAGTACAGAATAGGTCCACCCTGACAAGCACCACTCTGTTGCTAACTCCACCTCCCTTCTCTATCTTGACCTATGTTTAATCCTTGACAACCTCTAATCTTTCCACTATTTCTAGAATTTTGTCAATTCAAAATCATACAGTATGTATGACTCATATAGTATATAACGTTTTGAGATTGGCTCTTTTTCATTCAGCATAAACTATTAAATTTCATTCAAGTTATTGTGCATTTCAATAGTTTATTCCTTTTTATTATTTAGTAATATTCCATGATATGGATGTTGCACAATTTAACTATTCACTTGCTGAAGGGAATTTCTTACAGACTTAGGTTTTTGTGTATAATACTACTATGAAAGTTCATATACACAGTTTTCTGTAAACACTCAGCTGAAGAATTGCAATGATTATGTTATATGATGGTTGTAGTTTAAGGATTTTGTTTTTCCTGTGACCCTGGGGATTGAACCTTGGGCCACCACACTGAGCAATATGCTCAGCTCTTTTTTATGTTTTATTTTGAGACAAGGTCTCACTAAGCTGCTAAATTGCCTAGACTGAACTTGAACTTGCCATCCTCCTGCCTTGGTCTTACAATGCTAGGATTAGAGCCATGTGCCACCATGCCCAGTGAGAGTTCTGTAGATGGGTATCATAAATACTAGTTCCTTGTGTCAAATATGTGGTTTGCAAATATTTACTTCCCATCATTGCCTTTTCAGCCTCACAACAGGGTGTTTCACCAAGCAAAAGCTGTTTGGATGAAGTCTGATTTATCCACTTTTCATTCAACTGATTGTGTTTTGGGTGTCAAGTCTAATAATGTGCTTACTTATCACAAAAATTTTCTGTTTTTTCCTAAACTCTTATGTTATATTTGTATGGTTTATTTTAACTAACTTTATGATCCCCCTTTTTATGTGGTGAGAATAGAACCCAGGGCATCATACATACAGGAGAAATGCTCTACCCCTGAACTACATCTCCTCCCCCCATCCCTAGTCTTCTGTGATCCACCTTCAGCTAATTTTTCTATAAGGTGCAAGGTTTAGGTTAAGTAATCTTGACCTAACCTTCTTTTCTATCTTTTTTTTTTTGCCCTATACCTATAGATGTCCCATTTTTCTAGCATTATTTCTTGAAAACATTCTTTCTATATTAAATTATTTTTGGACTTTAGTCAAAATTTAGTGGATATATTTATATAGGTCTGTTTCCGGGTTGTCTGCTCTGTTCCATTGATCTGCATCTATTTTTTCCACCAGTTTGTCTTTCAATTCTCGCTATAGAACATATAACAAAACAATTTTCATACAGGAGGCAAATAAAGAGGAAGCAATTAAAAACTATAGGGAAAACATTTAAAATGCAGATTATGAGGTCAAAACTACTAATTTAAAAATTAAAATTAATAATTTATTGTGATTTTTATCATGCTAAGTAAATGTCCATTTTCATACATAAAAATAATAATGAACTTTAATGTGTAGTAGAGAGGTTCCTCCAATTTTATATTTTTTACTTAACATTGTGCTGGCTGTTCTAGAGTTTGTTCCTTTCCACATAAATTTTATAAATTTGTCTAGACCTACAAAAAATCTTGCTGGAATTTTAACTGGAACTGCATTAAAGTTATGTACCAATTTTGGGAAAATTGGTATCTTTGCTATGCTGAGTCTTCTAATCCACCATTAGACTGTCTCTTCATTTATTAGGTCTTTTTTTATATCATCATTTTGTCAGATTGGCATGTAGTTTTTTTTTGTATTTTTTTCTACTTTTAGTATAAATATGAAGTGGCTTCATAAAAAGAGCTGGGAAGTATTGTTGTGTGTTCCACTTTCTAGGAAAGATGGAGTAAAATTGGCACTAATTGTTTTAAAAGTTTGGTAAAAGTATCCATCTATCTGAGTGTGGACATTTCTTCTGGGGGAATATTATATTGCAATTTTAATGTACTTAGTGACTATTGTAGTATATCAGGAGTCTATTTCACCTTGATTGTGGTTTACCAGTTCATGCTTTTAGAGAAATTTGTTCCTTTCTTCCAAATTGTCAAATGTATGAGCATAACGTTATTCCTT
>PVLD010033517.1:0-13585 GCA_004027595.1 Dinomys branickii
GTCCCAGTAGCGCGTTCTCTGTCGGGTTCAGGAGCTGAAGCCGTTCTTCCCTCCACACTCGCTCTCTCGGCTGGTCGTCTTCTTCCCGGAAGTCCTTATTTCTGTCTTCATATTGCTATATTTCATTGTTTGGGTGGTAATCCTCTGGGAGGTTCTCTCTCTGCTGCCTACCCGGTCGCCATCTTCCCGGAAGTCCAAATGTTTAAATTTTCAAAATTTATTGTATTAAAAGACACAGTGGGGCCGGGGATATAGCTCATCAGCATAAGCACCTGCCAAGCAAGCGTGAGGTCATGAGTTTGATTCTCAGCACAAAAAATAAATAAATAAATTAAATAAAAGGTAGAATCACAGTGCCTTGAATTTCCCTCAGAACCCTCCCCTTAGCTTCAGACACTCTCATCCCAGCGTCCTCACCACTCTCCCAGCAGCGCTGCAGTCCGCTTTCCTGATGTCTTTGGTTGCGCTGTCCTGGCTGCCTGCATGTCAGGAATGGATTAAAACATTGACCTTCCACGGTCATCCTGACTTTGGAGAAGAGCCAGAAGTCACACAGGCTGGAGCCGCTGAGTGAGGTAGCCGAGGGCCCAGCGTCGTGCTTTCATGAGCCTGCTTTCAGCCGGGTGGCGCCTGGCAGCCACAGTCACCATGTGTCCTTCACACCTCATAAAGACACGATAGAGGCACACTGGGATATGTGTGTTTGATGTGGACGTGGGGGAGTATTATGAAGGGGATGTTTGCAGTATGTTTTACTGAAATAGATATAAACAGCCACTGTATATTTTGATCACCCATTTTATTTCAGTTCCCTAGAACATGGACCCAGGAGTACACTTGCTGGGTGACAGAGTAACTCTGAGGCAGTGATAGACATTTCCAGGCAGCCCCTGACAGTGCGTGAGGCTCCAGCTGCCCCACACGCTTGCACACACCTGCCCCCTTGCGCAGGCTGATGGCTGGGGACCAGCTCATGCTGGACTTTTCCTAAGGACTGATTGCAGTGAGCGGCCTTCCTGTGCTTGTTGGTTGCACTTTTGTGTGCCTGCTTTGGGGTATTTTTATTTTTGTGAGGTGAAAGAAGGGTATATACTTGAAATCTAGAATTAGAGAGGTTTGAAGGGGATATATGGCATATTTAAAGACTCAAAAATTTAAAAAACAAAGGACTCCATATCTAGAGGGAGGCTTGACTTTTGCTTTGTGTTTCATTCTTCCTAGTGTTGCACGTCACTAATTTTGTGAAATCGTAATTTAGCGCGCTGTGGCCTGGTCTGGGACTCAGGCACAGCAGCTCTGCCTCGCACTGCGCAGCTCCAGCCACAGGCCATGGGCAGTGAGTGCTTTGTTCAGAGATGCAGTTGAGTTCCTTCACATCTGTGTGTACATTGTCTTGTGTTACAATCTGCAATTAGCAAAATGTTGGTATTCTAACATAAGAAACAGGCTGGGGATCTAGCTCAGAGGCAAGCACAAGATCCTGAGTTCGATTCCTGGTACCAAAAAAAAAGATTTCGAATTTTCTCTGGGATGTGTCAAACACTTAGACTTCCCATAGCTTAAGTTTTACCTTTAGAAACCTTCTCTAGTCACTTCTGAGGCTGACTTTAATGGGCTGTCACTGAACGGGCCTCCAGCGTGCGGTGCTTTGACGGCTAGGAGCCCCACTTTCTTCTAAGTGGAATTGCTTTCTTCATCTAACAGAATAACCCTCCCTTGAAGTCAAGAAGCTTCTCACTTGCATCAAGTGGGAATTCTCCAGTTTCCCAGCGGAGGCCGAGTCAGAACACCATCTCCTTCTTCAGTGTCGGGCACTGCAAGCCGCAGCCCTCGGGCAAAAGAGCCCACTCAGCGCCAGACCACCTGGTGGAAGTCAGAGAGGTAAGTGTGCACTGAAGTCTGGTGTGACCACGTAAAACGGCATCTTGCTTGCTTGGTTTCTCACAAAAGTTGTTAAAGTATGGTTTGTATTTCCTGTCTAGTATATACTCAGAGCTTTTCTTAAGTGATAAAAATTTCCCTCAGTATATAATATCCCAGGTTTTCTCATGTCCATCAGCTCTGTGCTAGGTATACTGTCATTTGTCAGAAGTCCCTATCTACCATTTGTGTCTCCAGAAAAAATAAACTGCTTTACTGTAAAATTTGGGATCAGAGAGTTTTAGGGCCTCCTGGCCAGGCTGTAGAGTCAAACAAGTGATGCCTTTTCTGTTTTAGGTGAGGCCAACACTAGGGATTGAACCCAGGCAGGGGTCCCCCCACTGAACTACATCCTCATCCCATTTTTAAAATTTTAAGATACAATCTCCCTACATTGTCCAGACTGGCCTGGAATTGCAACCATCCTACCTTACCCTCCCCAGTAGGTGGGATTACAGGCATGTGCCACAATTCCCAGCTGTGACTTTAGAAAAAAACTGATCTGTAGGAACAGAGTGTGTAGCTCAATGGTAAAGCATGTGCTCAGCACACACACAGCCCTGAGTTCAACCCCTGCACAAAAAAATAAATACATCAGAACAAAACCTGCAAAGATTTGAGACATACAGAAAATTTTAGACGTATATAGATTAGATAGTTAAATCTTTGACTTTGGCTTGTCTTACCTTTTCTGTCTTTCTCTTTTAAATTGCATACCAGGCCGGGTGTGGTGGCGCATACCTATAATCCCAGCACTGAGGAGGCTGAGGCAGGAGGAGCGTTGAGTTCAAGACCAGCCTGGGCTACAAAGTGAGCTCAAGGCCAGCCTGAACTGCATAGTGAGACCCTGTCTCAAAAAGACGATAGATAGATAGATAGATAGATAGATAGATAGATAGATAGATATAGATGATAGGTAGATAGATAGATAGACAGACAGACAGATAGATAGAGAGTGAGTGTACCAGATAACTCTGGATGTCAAAGGATATGGTCTGTAAGGTTATAAATATTTTAGACATTATTTGCTGAGTTACAGTTGATAGAGTTTATAGATGTCCTAGAAATAGATTGGTGAAATACCACTGTGAGTCCCACCCAAGTGATTCAGGGCAAGAGGATGAGGAGAACGTATCCTCTGCTGAGTTGTGTTCAGTTGTGTTTGTAAATTGGGCCTGGCCGGATGTGATGTCACACACCTGTAATCCCAGCACCTGGGAGGCTAAGGCAGAAAGATCACTGCAGGTTCAAGGCCAGTCGGGGCTCCATAGTGAGTTCAAGGCCAGCCTGGACTATATATAGCAAGCCCCTGTGTCAAACCCCACCCCCCCAAAAAAAGTCAGGCCTAGTAGTATATGCCTGTAATCTCAGAACTTTGAGAGGCTGAGGCAGGAGGATCCACATTTAAGCCCAGATGTGGCAATTTAGCGAGATTGTATTTCAGAATAAAATGATTTTAAACTCTTCCTGTAGTGTTGCTCAGTGTGAAGGCCCTGGGTTTAGTTCTCATTACAAATTTGAAAAAAAAAATTTATAGATGAAGAAATTGAAGTTTAGAGTAATGAAGTAATGTGCCTGAGGTACACAGACAATAGCTTTCATTCCCTTTCTAGTTCTGTTACTGACAGCTTGTTAGAAAGGCACTTTGACGTCCATAATGTGTGTATGGGTACGCATATCGCGTGTGCTGCACCAGGCCTTCGTACATGCTGAGCATGCACCCTGCTGCTGGCTGTCACCAGGGCACTTTTAGTATTCATAGTGATGGGTCAGTGTGTACATAAAGGTCAGTGTTTGCCCCTTGCAGTGTGAATGGAGGGAAAGACGGCATTAAAAGCAGTTGGGAGGGAGGGATAGATAAACATCTGCACGTGGGTGGCTGTTCACCCTGCACTCCTCACGCTTTTAAGCCCCCAGGCAGCTGGCGCTTTCACTGTGCTCCATGCCTCAGTCTGGGTGCGGATGCGGGGTGTGGGTCTGCAAACATCCACGACACCCGTGCTGTGCCCTGGGCACGTCTGTCTGTGCACTGGGAGTCGGTGCCCTCGGTGGGAGTTGCCAACTGGAAGTGAGTGCCGAGCCTGCTGTGAGGGGCCTCCTTTCCAGATTGTGGGTATTTTTTGACACTGCACCAAAATTTACACTGAACTGTAGTTTCATAATGTCAGGTGTGAAGTGACATCTAACACACACCAGTGAGCTCTCTGTGGCCCGTTGCGTGAAAGTACATCGTCTGACCTTGTTGAGTGAGTCCCCAGGCTGTCCACTACGCAGTCATCCTGCACATTAGCCCTGCAGGAGGTGCTGGCGCAGAGCTACTCAGGTCCCGAAAATGTTGGTCGGTGTTGTCATTAGACAGTGTCAACAGTTCACGTTCATTAACATCCCCAGCCCCTCTCTAGAAACGGCTTCTAATATTGGGGAACTCTGAGCCTCTGACTACAGGTAGGTTTTCCAAAGTGCTGATGTTCATCTTAAAGATCACATTTTATAATTGGCAACGGATACTGTCAGATTCTTTTCCTTTAGAAATGACAAGTTCGTTTTGTTGAGTCTTGAGGAAACGTCTGTGACATGCCTCCCAGCCTGGATAGCCATAGTTGCTACGTCACCCTTTCACATTGGGATAGTAATGTGTGCAAAAATAGGTTACCAGCTTGAAAAATAGGTCACCAGCTTGCGGCTCCGTCACAGCACTCTCCCTGAAGACAGCCCTGCCTGGGGGTGCTGCACACTTGCTCTCTGAGGACCTCTGGCTGTTCAGCAGATTTGCTAGCATGCACTTGGGAGTAGAGCTGGAGCTCTCCCTGACTTCACTGCCCTTCCAGGGACATTCCTTTTTTTCTTTTTGTTTTTCTTTTTGAGACAGGGTCTCCCTATGCAGTTCAGGGTGGCCTGGAGCTCACTTGCAATGATCCTGCCTCAGCCTCCTGAGTGCTGGGATTACAGGTGTGCACCACCACGCCCAGCCTCAAGGATACTCTTAACCACAGCTCATTTCTCCTTTCTGAGACTGCACGGCAGCAGAAGACACTGTGGCCACCAGCAGGGCCAGTGTCCCTGCCTGTCACTGTTGTTCCACCCACAGGCTGCCATCCACCCCCTTCAGTACGGGTCTTCCACTCCTTGGAGTGCCCCGGAAGCAGCTTTGATCCACAGCCCGCTGTAGTCAGCCAGAAAGAGAACCCTCAGTGCCGGGAGGCTGGGCAGGGGCTGAGAGTGAGAGTGGAAGGGGCGTCTGGCCCATGTCCTGGGCCAGTCCAGCATGAGGGTCAGGGAGCATCGGTGAGAGCAGCTGGCCCTTGGGAGTGATGTCGTCTTGCTATACACACAGACGACAAAGATACCTAATTAAATGTTCTCGTAGTGCTTACTGTTGTTAGTGCTGCTTCACTACTGTCTTGGTTACTTTTCTCTCATTGCTGGGACAAAATACCTGACACCCCAACTTAGGGAAGGAAGGGATCATTTAGCTGACAGTGTGTGGGGGTTTCGGCCCACACTTGGCAGCTCCAAGGCAGGGTGGCACAGGGGCAGCAGTTCATGGTGGCGGAAAATAGCAAAAGCAGCAAGAGCAAAAGGGAGGAGAGAGATGGAGAACAGCTCTTTCCCTCCCTTGTACGCAGGCTCCCGCCCTAGGGCGGGCGCAGCACTCACACAGGAATCCCAGCACTGCACCATGAGTCAGTTGTAAACACTAGAAGCCCACGCATGACTGCACAAGGCTGGGGGACCTCCAGACACAAACCATAGCAACCGCAATCCTAGGTGCTTGCTGCATGGTGATTCCACCTGTGCCTTAATTATAGTGACAGCGACCACTCTGGCGGGACAGATGCTGAGCACGTGAGTGGTGTAAGTTAGGACCAGGCTGATTTTCACACACACACGATGCCACCTGCATAATATGGTGTACAGCTGTCACCATATTAGCCACATGTTACAGAACTCAGGTGAGCCAAATTTGCAGCTTTCCTGAAGGTTTTTTCTTAAGTAACTGGTCCTGTCGTGTCAGGAGCAGTCGCTGACACTCTCACAATCAGCTTTTCCACTCTTCTCTGTAAATTCTGCATGTGATTGACTCGATTTAGGGAGTGCTATTGCCAGGTTTTCGCAGATTTTAAAGTTTATTTTTTTCTAACACAAGAGTACTACTTGCTTAAATCTCTTCACTTCTGACATCCGTGGGGAGTGGCAGGACCTTTTGCTTACAACTAGAAGAAGGGTCACAAATTCAGTTGTCATCTAAAAAAAATTGAGTTTCTCATCCGTCATCAATATTCATTGACTCTGTTAGGAAATCACAGCACAATGTATTACATTTGCTTAGCCTGAAAGCTCATGCCCAGGGCCGGTACCAAGTCCAGCTTGACAGGACCAGAAAGGTCAGGAAGGAAGGGCCAGGTAAGCCAAGGTATGCTCAGTAGAGCTTCAGAGTAAGCCTGACCAGCAACAGTCAGAGGTGAAAGTGGTTAAGAGCAACTGGCTTGGGAATTTACTTCATTTGGTGTTAGTTAGTTAGTTGGTTAGGTTAGGTTAGCAGTACTGGGGATGAAACCCAGTACTTTGAACATGCTAGGCAAGTACTCTACCACTGGGTCAACCCTAACTTTTTTTTGGAATTAACTGTCTGCTACTACTATTAAAGATGTGCCAGAACACTCCTTCTGGTGGGTTGCATACATTTGTACTGTTAATAAAATGGCAAGCCTTTTGAGCTTTGTTGCTTCCGGAGAAAGAGGTAACCATCTTGCTCAGCTGATAAGCACCATAGCCTGGTGAACTGAAAACAGCCCAGCAAACTTCAGACAGCTTTCTAAGCTGAGCCTGTCCTGAAAGGTGGCTTGGAAGCTGGTGGTGAGGAAAGAAGTGGCATAGTGTGTGTCCACGTGGTAGAGAAACATCTGGAGCTGGGTGCGGTGGTCACACCTGTCATCCTGGCACCTGGGAGGCGGGAGGGTCACTGCAAGTTTGGTGCCAGCCTGGGCTACACAGTGAGTTCAAGGCCAGCCTGGACTACTTAGTGAGACGCTGTCTCAGAAAAGAAAGAAATGAGCAGGACCCACAGAACTGTTGTCTTCCTTAGATGATGTCTCATGCTGAAGGACAGCAGAGAGACTTGATCAGACGGATTGAACGCCTTCCCGCCTCTGGCCTTCTCAGCTCCCTGGACCAAGACCTGCTGATGCTCAAGGCAACATCCATGGCCACGATGAGCTGCCTGAACGACTGCTTCCGCATCCTGCAGCTGCAGCTCGCATCCCGCCAGAAGGGCTCGCTGCCCGCAGGTGGGCACTGGCCGTGGTGATGCGCAGAGGGCACGGGGGGATCATACTGTTAAACAAATTCTTCCTAAGAGTGCTCTTTATTGAGTTTGAAATTATTTCATGCCTGATGTCTAACATCCTGGAGTATTCTCTAGAGACCTCAGAACTGCACAGGACAAAAACGGAACTCAAACCCTGTAACTCCTGTATGTCTGTTAAAGTGGATGAAAGAAATTACGATGCACCTGTCCATCCAGTTGACCAAAGCAGAAACATTGGGTTCATTTCATGAGTTTTGGTTCAGTCCACTCCTCATCGTTCAGTTCTTTATACAGGTCTCTCACGTATCTCTCAGTACATCTAGCATTTGACCGTGTGTTTGCTGGACGTGACAGGAGAGCAGGTGTGGGAGTACAGATAAGCTTTCTAAGGAGAGGAGTAAACTCGTCCTGCTGTGTTAAGTGTGGTCACTTAGTATTTCTCAACTAATCCTTGTTCTTTTTTCTCACTTCCCTTACCTGTGAAAGAAACATTTAGAAAGTGAGCAGGTGACTTTCCCTGGGAAAACGTTTCATGGAAGTCACGTGGACGTAGTATGGGCTCCGCCCTCTCCCGTGCCTAAATTCTTCATTTCTACCTCATAGACTGTTCTAACGGCAATTGGGGGCAGAGGCCAGGGCTCTACTAGAAAGTCAAATAAGGTGTGTGTCCCCCGAAAGAACTCTCAGTGCTGTGGGGTGCTGGGTTTCATCCCCAGTACCACCCCAGAAATCAAAACACCAAGTCATAGTCCCGTTCCAGTAGAGAAAAAGCACGTGAGGAGAATCTATAAAACAATGTGTAGAACGTGGTGCTCACCACCAGAACAGCGTGGAGAGCAGGCGAGGGAGTGGACGCGTCTGAGACCCAGCAAGTTCAGGGGTCACAGGTGGATGGCCGAGGGGCCTTCCAGAGAGACAGAGCCCGGCTCTGATGTGTGAACCTGGGTTGGTCCTTGTTGGAAATGGGCCGAGGAGACTGAACCAGGCAAGGCGTCCATGGCCTGGCGGAAGCTGTGGGATTTCTTCAGCTGTTGAAATGGGAGGAAACGCCTTGCCCTCGCAGATTTCTGCCACGGTAGCCAGAGCGTCTTTATGGTAGCACTCAGTAACCCAGCTTCTGCGAAGCCTAGGTCAGCCTCTGAAATCAAATGGAACATTCTCCATTATTGATTAGGCATAGAATCCACTTTGTTAAACTAGTTAAGAGTAATAGGAGACCGTTGAGTCACTCATGGAGAAGATGACAGGTCTCTAAACGTGACCACCGTCTCTCACCAGGTCAGCCATTACTTATTCAGGAGCACGGTCTTTCAGCTTGAACGTTACCTGGGGCTTTCTTAGGGTTGAAAAAACAGGAGGATATGCATCTGCAGTTCTTAAATTAGATCCAGGTGGTTCTGGTTAGCAAACTGCTGGTGGAAATAAGGTTCAGTCTCAACCTGAAGGACATGGTACCGGTTCACAGTGTTGGCTCCTTTTGCCGCTGCACCTCCTAACTTAGCCTAAGTGCACGCTTTGTGTTACTGAGGGCATAGTTCAGACAGAGAGGACAGAAACAGACTGGCTGGGAACTGACTTCAGGATGCACAGACTTGCCGGAGAAGTGAATTCAGTCCTGCTCAGGGTTGGTTTCTTTTAAATAGGATCTGATTTCAACTTGCAATTTGCTCAGTGGTAAAATAGCCAATCGCTGTACCCATGCTAATGAGATCCACAGGCACCCTTCAGGGTCCTTTGACAAGTTGAATTAGTCTTGTAAACTTGACACTAAACTGTTTAAATATAATCCACATCTCCTGAACTTTCCAGATGATGAGCACGTTTCAGCAAGAGTTTTCTCTTACCTCATCAGGAACGACAATCGAGTGGTTAGAACCAAAGATCCCTCTCTCAAACCATTACAAAAATGGAGCCGAGCAGCCCTTCGCCGCGGAGCAGGATAAAGCTGTGGTCGCTGAGGAGCAGTCAGCCGCGGAGTCTGGGCCCCGGGCAAGGGTAAGAGACCGTGCAGATGTGGTGTGGGTGTAAAACCCAGGGCTGCAAAGGGGCGGTTTTCTTTTCACTGTGAGGGCACCTGAGTCAGCACCAGCAGCGCCCACCCAGTCTAGCACTGTTCCACGCTACACTGCACTTGCTTTGGGCAGACTGCGCTTGTATGAAGCGTGAACGTGTACTGTGCAGGTGAAATCGCCAGCCCCTTGTCAGGTTGGTGACTTCTGCCGGATAAATGTGGAACATGAAAAACGGAAGTTTGCATGTTTTCCTTTTCCCTTTTTCCTAGGCAAAAAGTACCTGTCAGGATTTCTGCACAGTATTTATCTTGTATCTCTTATTCCGTTACTTCAATACTGTTCTCTGTATGTTTACTGTCACATCCACAAGCTCAGACACTTAACATTGCAGTGAGCTTTTTCATCTAAACATGTCACCAAGCCAGTTGTTTTAAGTGCAGTATTACCCTACTTAAAATAGCAAATGCTCTCATGGGTTAAGGTTTTTATTAAATATTATATATTTTATATTTCTTTTGTTTACTTTATTTTTTGAGACAGGGTCTCACTATGCATTTCAATTCAGCCTGGCCTTGAACTCACTTTGTAGCCCAGGCTGACCTTGAACTCAAAGTGATCCTCCTGCCTCAGCCTCCCAAGTACTGGGATGACAGGTGTGTGCCACCGTGCCCACCTACATTTCACATTTTCGAGAAGCTAGTGTTTATTATATTTGTACAACTACCAGTGTTACAAGTCATATTAATTTTTTGCCCTTTGTGTTCACAATTTGTTACTTCTTTTGCCACCATAGTTGCATAGACAATTTTAAGACGTTTTACTTGATACTCTCGTAAGTATTTTTCTGTGGTGCTCTGGCCTAATAAAGTTTTGAGCCAGGAATGTAGCTCAGCAGCACAGTGCCTGCCTGGCAAATGTGAGCCTCTAACTTCAATTCCCAGTACCAAAAAAATAATCGTAATAATCAAAGTGTTAAAGGTTGAAATAGGTTATTGAGTTAATGTCCCTGTCCCTGTGGATGAACATCTCTTCACGTGTTGCTGATCATTATGAACAGCACAGTACAGGATTATCTCGCTCACTGTTTTTCCTACTCTCTGCCTTTGGATTATTTCTTTACATTTTTGTCAGACTCCAGATAGAATCACCGAGGAGAGAGCAGTGCACAGCTACGATTACTTACATATTCGTAAACTACTTCCTGGAGGAAGCACGTGGCACTGTGGCACTGTCGAGGCTCTGACCTGAGGCGGGTGGGAGGCGGGAGGCGGAGAAGTGGGACCTGCAGGGGAGGGTGAAGTGCCTCTGCTTGTAGCTCTCTCACAGCCCGCGGACTTACATTAAGCTGTCTAGTAGGTGACAGGTCCGACACTAGGGTGTGGAAGGGAAGCAAAGCCCAGAAAACCAGGTCTTGGCTTGGAGAAACTGAGTCTGCCTGGGGTCTCGCACATCCACTGACACGCGTGAGCAGTGGCGTCCACCTCCACTGGTCCAGGCTAAGCTGAGGGAGGAACTTCCAAGACATTGAGCAGGGTGGATGGGGCATGTTTTGGGGACAGTGGGACAGGAGTTAGGCTTTGAGAGGAGACAGAGTTTGAAGAAAGCAGGAGTAAGGGACCCAGATCAGAGGGACAGCTCAGGCAGGATGCTGCGGTGCGCGTATTTATCATCTGGTGGCGGCACACTCAACGTGTTCATAGTTACATGTGGCCCAGTGATGAACCACTTTTAACTCCAGTTTCCTCATCTGTAAAGCCAGGAGGGTGGTGTCTGCAAGGCCTTGGTGAGGAGAAATGAAAGCAGTAGAGTGCCTGGCCTACCGAAAGTGACGTCAGGGCTGTGGAACTTCATCTTGCAACATGGCATAAACCATGTTCCTGAAGACGTGAAAGTCACACAACAGCAAGTCTTGATGGGATGCAGACACAGGGGCCGTGAGCATCGGGAATGACGGATGTGCTGAGATTGGTGTGATACTAAGGAAGTAGAAATGAAGACTCAAGAGTAGCTGATGTACCTTTGGAGTGAAAAGTCATTTGGACTTGGCATTGGGTGTAAGGGTTAGATCAAAGAAAACTCTAGGTGTTGGGGCCTAAATGACAAGGTTGACTTGTGGTGCTGTCTGCAAGTGAGGTTTTTGCAAGGTTGAAAGGTAGGGCTTTTTAATTTTTCTTGTGGTGCTGAGAGGATTGAACCCAGGACCTTTGCCCTGAGCTACACATGACCCTTTTCATTTTGAGTCATGGTCTCATCATGTTGCCTAGTCTGGGTTTGAACTTGTGATCCTCCTGCCTCAGCCTCTTAGAGTGCTGGGATTACAAATATGCGCCACCATGCCCAGCTCCAGCCCTTCTTGAGACAGGGTCTGCGAAGTTCCCCATGCTGTGCTCATACTTATGACACTCCCACCCCCAGGCTGTACCCCGCCCCAAAGTTCTATTGGCATTGTTCATTGCAGCCTAGCTCTAACCTGAGATGTGACGTCAATTTTTCAGAGGCTTGGAGAAGAGCATTTACTCAAGACCTAGCCAGGTTTCTTTTCTTGGGGCCTCACACAGTTGTGTAATCTCACATAATGTTTGGGGTGCGTGCGTAGTGAAGAGGGTGAGCCTTCCTCCCACTGACTGCAGGTCCACATTTTAACTCCACATCAAGTGCCCTGCACACCTGACATAGGTACATAATAGGAAATGCTCCTGACACACTAGCCGTGGAGAAGAGTTCAGAAAGCCTTTGAGATCTCTCCTTAGGGCTATAAAAACAGAGGTAGTCCTGATACATGCAAGTAGTGATTGTCTGTGCAGGGGTTTGTTTGTTCAGGGGGGGTTGTTTTGTTTTTTATTCAGGAAATTGAACCAGGGCCTCACACCGTGTACCACTACCAGCCTTTTCTTATTTGAGACACGGTCTTGCTAGGATGCTCAGCTGGCCATAACCTTGTCATCCTCCTGCCTCAACTTCCTAAGGGGTTACAGGTGTATAACACCACTCCCAGCTGGCGTGTGTGATGCTAATGTAAAAAACTTTGGCTATCAGTTGATTTATCTGAATACGTGGTTTTTTTCGGGTTTTTTTTGTTTTTTAAATTTTATTTTAAAGACAAAAGAATGGAGACACATGAACCAGAAAAGCCATAAACAATACAGAAAATACAAAGTTATACAGAATATAGGAGGGAATTAGCACTGGATATTGTATTACATAGTTATCTTCACATTAGTTAACACAAAAACATTAAAGGAAATACCAAATTATAGAGAAGATAGTAGGGAATTTGCCCTGGATGCTGTATAATACAAAGTTATCTTCACTTCTGCTAATACAAAAACGACTGAGGAAATACAGAATTATAGGGAACACAGAAGGGAATTAGCTGTGGATGCTGTCCTACATAATGTTACCTTCACACTTGTTACTTAGTTACACAGATGATGGCCCATTTGATCATTCAATTTTTCTCCTCCCTCATCTCCATTGCCCTACCACTCAGTCATCTTCCCTGTGATAATAACTGTGCTCCTGGGTTTATCTATATCCTTGGACTCTCGCCTTGGGAAGAGATATAGCTGCCTCAGACTATACTATAACATACATGGGTGTATACAAACTGCCATGGTCGAAGGTGGGAAAGCACATATGCTCACAGCGGACCTCCTGGCTCCACCCTGTCGTCGTGCTATTGGTGGGGGCGGGTCCAGTCCATGAGGTGCCCTGAGCTGGGCCCTCAGCGAAGCAGCCACCAGGCCCACTGCGGAGCAGCAGTGGAGCAGCCACGGGGCCCTCAGCGGAGCAGTCGCGGGGCACAGGGCGCCCTCTGTGACCCTTTTGGCTCTGTCCCGTTGCCTTGATGCCAGAGGCCCTTTCTTCTCCTCCCACCTCCTCCTGATCTCCAGCATTACCGTTCCCCACGCCTTGCAGCTGGGCAATGGGTCTCCGAAGCTGAAGCTGCGAATGCCGAAACGAGGGCGTGGGCCAAGGGTGTGCTTGGAGCAGCGACCTCCTCCCTCTCCGTCTCATCTCCCTCCGAATGTGCCATGGCAGATCTCCGATCCCCTCCTCCAGAGGAGGTTTTGCTTAGTCTTTCCAAGGGTTTCAGTTCCCATTTCAGATCCTTCTCGAGTTCAGGATATCCACCTCTTTCCTTTCTGTCCTTCACATGTTGCTATATTCCTATGTCTGAGTGGCATTCCTCCAGGAGGTTCTCTCTCTGCTCCTACCCGGTCGCCATGGGTTCATACAAGGTTCATGTATGCAAGCAGTATGGAGACACTCTTGTTGCTCGTATTAGTAGTTTGGGGTGTGTCCTGAAGCCTGTGGACTCGTCCCATTGCTGTCAGGAACAGGT
>PVLD010033518.1:0-13583 GCA_004027595.1 Dinomys branickii
CCAAGCTTTACTGTGACATTTTCATACATGTGTGAAACACATGTATACCCGTGTGAAACCATCATCAGTATCAAAAAAGTGAACAAATCTGTGGATTCCAAAAATTTCCTCTAAGGGCTGGGGATATAGCTCAGTGGAATAAGCGCCTGCCTAGCAAGCGCAGGGTCCTGAGTTCGATCCCCAGTACCACAAAAAAAAATTATAATATGATTTTGACAGGTACAGAGTTCCCATCCTCACCCCCCATTCTTATTGATTTTGGAAAAATTTAAAACTACAGAAAAAAAGACAAGCTATCCACCTATCACAATCCACAATTAGCCAGTTTCTTCATAGACTTACTTATAACCTTCAAGAAAAATTAATATTTGAATAAAAGGTTGAAGCCACTTCCCCTCCCCACCTCTCTCAGTCACTCCCTTCCCCGCTCTTCATGGATCACAACTATCAAGTTTGGTCTGTAACCTTCCAGCTAATTAAAAGACCATTTACATACACATGTATAGCCATTACCAATGTACAGTACTAAATTCCATGAAATTTTAATTCAAATTTACAAAAATACGTTGTGCTATACACATTATTCTGCAATTTGATTTTTTGTGAACATTTTTTAGATCTTTCCATTACAGCATTCTAGAGATGTACATATATACTTCACATAAGGGATTTCTATTTTGTTTCTGATGGCATTTAAGTGGTCTCTGATCTCTGCCTGTTCCAAATCAAGCCACAGTCAATTACCTGGTGTATACTTCCTGAGCATACACACAAATAGAACTACTGAGTATTTTTTAATTTGTTACAAGAAATAGTTCCCTATTCTCAAGGATATTTATTTATTTATTTATTTAGTGCCAGGAATCAAACTCAGTACCTTGCTCTTATTCGGCAGGTGCCATGCTGCTGAGCTATAACCCCAGCCCCGTAATCACTTTAGTATACAACCTTTTCATATTTCTGTCTTCAGTCCTCTGGCTTTCACTTCTGTGTAAATTCATGGTCTATTGCCCTCACCTCTAAGAAGAAGTACCTCCAAATAATTTTTAAAATAGTTTTATTATTTCCTCATCTCTGAATGCTGTTTCTTTCCTATTCCAAATTCTAATAAACGGATAGTTCTCTTTCTGGTATCTCTTCTGCTCTGTGGAACAATATCACAGAAATTCATCATTTGTCAATCATACATTTGCCTTTTCCTTTCTCATACATATGCCTTCTTTTCTTATTACACTGGTGAAAACCTCCAGATTTATTTTCAGAGCAATATCATGCCTGTTTTCCATTCCTAGCTTTAAAGAAATGCATCTAAAATTTCAGCATTTCCCTTGTTGTATGTTATTCATTTGGGCACAGCCTTTTCACCATGTGAATGTCTTTCTCTTTGGTATAAACTGTCGGTGCATGGGAAATTTGAAGCATTTGTTAAAGTTCACCTCATGTGTGATGCTTTGCTTCAAAATAACTATTTTTTTAGCAGATTGACATAGTGCTTTTTTAAGCTGTCTGTGTGAAGAAAAATAATGCACATCCCTATCATATACGTGTAATAATACTAAGGATGTACAGTATACAAAAACAGTTTCTTGTAGTTGTTTCACATCCTTGTGGGTCATATACTTAAGAAAATAAACAGTTTCAGTATGACCAACAGTAAGAGTAATACAGTTTCTTGGGTTCGTAGTTACATCTGCTTACAATTCTTACCCAATGACCACATCTTTCGGGGATCTAATGAAAGAACTGGAAAGATCAAGAAATGTCACAAACTATAAAGCTATAGGGAGGTAATTCAATTACCAATTTAGAGGTTTTCTTTTTATTTAAATAAATACTTTACATTTCACGCTTGCCTGTAATGCACTACCAGGAGCAGGGTAAGCAAGCTCTATTGCAGACAGTACAAACGGTAGCAGTGAGCATGTACACTGAGGTGTAGTTAGTGTAGAAAGCAAAGCTGTGAGCACCCCTTACCCACAATCCAAGCGCAAGCGGCCAATTTCCTCCAAACAGAGGACTACATTGCGATATAGTATTATGACTGCTTTGTATGAGAGAGCAAGTGACTTTCTAGTAGTTTGAATCATATCCATCTTAGCCTTTTGACGCTGGAAGTGTGGATTTATACCTCGGAGACGACTGCTGGCAGTGAGTGGGCCACTGGGACTGAGTGGGAGGGGAGTGTTAAGGGCATTTTATTAAGGCAGCTAAGACATATTCAGACGTGGATTTTAATAGTTCATTCTTACATTTATAGATTAACTTTTTTTCACTTGGAGTTATGTTGAATGTTTCACAGTGACAAGGAAGTAGACTAGAAGGTGTGTCCTTTAAGGTGTCTTGTATCCATTTTCTAAGAAAGAAACAGGTGAGAGGAAGAGAAGAAAGCTGAGAGTGGCTGGTGCTTAGAGCATTTGTTCCTCTAGAGGGAAAGTGTGACCCTGTACAGTGAGCACATAGCTTTTCATTGTTTTGGTTCTCCTCCCTGCCAGAATCCTAACGTAATTTCCATGATCTTGGCCAAGGATACTTCGGAAAGATTAATGATAAGCACTGATCGTGCCCCAGGCTGGCCACCCCTCACAGCTAGCCCTCAGTCCCCAGCCCTGTGCAGGGCTCAGTCATGCCCTCCAATGCCGGCAGTGTCACAGAAAGTGTGTTCTGGGCTTCGCTTTTGAGACGTCCTTCCTTTCACTCCCAGACCCCAGTCATCTGGCATGGAGGCAGGAGAGAGCACAGAAAGATGTGCAGAAGGAAGTTGTGAAACTTCCCTGTGTTGCCCATAGCTGTGGTTTTGGATTCCAGCAGGTAGAACAGCCGGAAACCTGGAATCGTCCTATCCAAATCTCAGTCCAACTTTACAGACTCCAGCTTGTACTGTCATGAAGTCTGACCTCTGGTCCCAAGGCAGCCATCCTGAAGGAAAATAACTATTTTGAATGCGCTGTGAGATCCACGTTTCTGGTGTGTGCTTTCCCATTTTGAAGCTGCTCAAAGGCTTTTTAAAAAGTATGGATTTTCTGGGGTCTAATGAAGTGTGAGTTCTGGCAGTAAGATTTGCCCTGTTCAATACCTTGATAAAACTCCTATCTGTGTATTCCCAAATGCAGAGCTAGGGTTGAGAATTGGGAGAAAGCCTTCACAACCCTTGAAACCCATGTAACTTCTTCCCTGTGTGCAAACAGAGATGAACTCTGACAGAAGCGTTTTTCACATCCACTGCATTTATGAGCTTTGTCACCTGAATGGATCCTCATGTGCACAAGTGAAATTCACTGAAAGTTTTTTGATACTCATTACATTCATAAGGTGTCTTCCAGAGCAATTGCCTTGATGTTTTATGAAGCACTTCTGACCAAGGGCAGTCTCACATTCACTATTTCTAAAAGGTTTTTCTCCAACATGATTATTCTCATGATCAGTAGGATTTGATTTGCCACTAGAGGTTTTCCCACACTTCTTACATATGAAGGGCTTCTCTCCCATGTGACTGCTCTACTGTCAGACAAGGCTGACTTCCAAATGAAAGCTTCCCACAATTTTTGAACTCAAAAAGTTTCTCTCTGGAGTGAATTTTCTGATGGTCAGGTTTTTCTTTTGGTGCTAAACTATTTTCCATAATCATTACATTCAAAAAGCTTCTCTCTAGGATGAGTATTCTGATGTTTCAGGACATACTGCCTCAAGATTTTCCTACACATTATATTCAGAAAGTTTCTCTCTACTATGGGAATGCTCATGTTTGGTAAGATTGGATTTGTGACTAAAGATTTTTCCATATATCTTACAGGTAAAGGGGGTTTTCCCTGCTCCAAATTTTCTGTGGACTCAGGTGATGTTCAAATGGAAGCTTCCCATACTCGCAAAACTTCTCTCCAGCACAAAATTTTTAGGAATGAGGACTTAGTTTTGACTGAAGATATTTCCCCAATTCTTACATTTAAGAAGCTTCTCGGTATATGGCCTTTCAGATCTAGAGTATGGGATAAAATTGGATAGATAATTTTATCACACTCAGTACACTCAAAGCTCTCTCTCCAGTGGACATTTCTAATTTTCATTGAGGTTATATTTACTAGATTCTCTCCAGAATGAATTTTCTGCTGCTTGAAGAGCACTGTCATCTACCTCAAGGCTTTTAGGAATGCTTTGTTGTATGAGACTGTTCTGAGATTTGCTGTAGGGTCCTCAATGATGGTAGAATGGAAAAGCCTGTGGATTACATTGCTAGCAGTGGAGAAATTGTGCAGACTGGTGTAATCAAGAAAAAACCCAAATTTATCTGCCAGTCTGGCACATAATTCCCCTACTTTGAATGTAGAAAGCTAATGTTGTTTATTTTTCTTCTTTGTTCTCTGAGGGTTGAGAGCTAGCTTAAGAGTCCCAAAGTCAGCCTGACACTTTAAAGTAATTCTTCCTGATTTGCCATCCCTACCGTCCAACCTGGAGATCCCTTTGCTTTGGGACCATAGGTCCTTAGCATTGCGCGGTAGCCAGTCCACAGCCATCCCTGAAGATACAGCCCACAGTCCCTGCCCAGAAAGCACTCCTGGGCATCTGCCTCTTCTGTACCCTCTGTACACCTCAACCGACATCCTTCAAACAATTCCATTCTATTCTATTATTTAGCAGTGATAACATAACATTAGTTAAACAGTATGATCACTGTTCTCAGAATATCATGCAGTAAGCATTATATCTCTATTTTTCAAAAGAGAAAGCAAAGGTATTCATTTAATAAAGTATTCATTTCAATTGAATGAAAGGCATTCATTCAATAAGCAGCCTCTGACCTGCAATTGAAACTTGGGATTCCATTTTGAATCTCCAGAGGAGATTGACATCTAGCAGCAGTTACAGAGGATGTTGAGGCTGTCTTATGGATAGGATGAAGTTTGAATAATGCTTCAAAATGTAGGAAAGGTTTGAATTAAGCATAAGAAAGGGTTTTGTGTTGAGGGAAGGAGTCAAGATATAAAATATCTAAAAGCACAAAATCACTGCTGCTGCAGAGAGGAGGAAGGACGAGGAGGAGGATGCATGAGACACAGCAGGGAACTGGAGATGGGAGCAGGAGGCGCAGTAGGGGGAGGTCTTCCCTAGATTGTGCTTGCCCAGAGTGGGGGTGGCATTGGATGGCACATAGGGAGATGCTTTTTAATATTAATAACTGTACAATTAATCTAATATGTATTAGAAAAAATATATAGCAATGTATGATCTTACAGATAATATTGCTTAAGATTAGGTCAAGGTTCTTAAGGAATAGCTTAGGGAAAGTTGCTCCTAACATAGGACAGGAGTCCATGATGGGCCAGAGTCCGGTGTAGAAAACAGATATGATGTAGGGAACTCCTTGGTCTCTCAGTGAACCCCAGGGAATAACAGTGGTGGGAATGAGGAAAATAAAAAAAAAAGAGACAAAAGCTGGGATCAGCTGGAGTAACCTCTTACCTTGGAGGGCTAGAGGACTCAATAACAACAATAGCAGGGACATTAAATTATACCCTTGCAAAGTTAGTATTATGAGAGGCAATGTTGCCTACTGACACATGACTAAAATTGTCCAGGCAGGATGTTTATCTCAAGACTAAGTTTGTTTGATTGCTTGAGACACTCTGGGTCTGTCCTGCCCTGACACATATGACCAATTTCCAGCTCCAGCAGCTCCCAACATCTCTCTCTTCTCTGTTTTGTTGTGTAAATGATGGGTATTTAGTTGACCCTGGAAAAGCTATGCTTGAAGAATACAGTCCAAAAATCCAGAACACGGGTCCATTCTCAGTCTAGCTGGAAAATGTCAGAAGTTGTTGGTGATTTGAACCTTTTACAGCTAGCATATTATTATGGCATTGTTTTTTCACATCTCATGGTTATATCTTTCTGCTGAATGTTTAAGATGAAGTTAAAGTGAGACCTGTATTAATAAAACGATTAACTTCTTGCTATCCATCAAGGTCAGTTAAGTCTCCTCAGGAATCACTTTGGAGCCATGTACAGCACCTCTTAGAACTGTCAATGTCAGCCATCTGGATGAGTCATGGCCATTGCTTGACCAAGTTGCTTTCTCTGAAAGCTTGAGAGACTTTTTCTCTCCAGGTAACTTTCCTTAGGCACACTATACATCGTGAATCACTTTCCTCTGTGATCCAAAAATCTTCTTGTTCAGAAATCAGGGACTCAACTGAGTTATGGGATGTCACAGTAGAAGTTCTCTTATGTCCTGAGTCCTCATTGGCCTTGGAGGACTAGGGTCAAAATATTGGCTATCCTATTAGCCCAATCTATCTCTCTAATTTTTGATCTCCAAACCTCAGTTGTGAAACATCCAGAAGGGAATATTAATGACATTACATTGTAATGGAGGCAGTAAGCTTAACGTTACTATCTTATTTGAATATTAAACACCATAGAATATAAAATAGAACCATTATTTTTCTTAACAACCATGGATATCCTAATATTTGAATCCCTATAGAATGTTAACAGATAATTGTTACATATTTTTACATTGCAATTAAGATAAAAACTATACATAACATTGCCACATGACAGTCATGATAACATTTTGTATTATACCTAATTTTTCATTTTGGCATAACATGACCCTTTTAACCAACCATCTCTATCTAATACTTAAGAAGCTTTTTACCTAATTAGTTGTACTTTAATGAACTTTTGCATCACAAGTTTTTGTTAAAAGCAGACATTTGAATCTGAAACAAAAGTCTTATCACAATAAACACTCTTTGTTTTACATTTTGGAGGACTGTACATTTGAAATAATGAATAAATTTAATAGACCATGAGATTAACATTAATGAATTACCATACACATGTGAAAACATTTGTTTCTTAATTTAGTTTTGTATCAAGAGCACCTTTATTCTGGAAAAAATTATCTTTTGATCATGACTAAATTATTGGAGGTGTCTCCCAAAAAACTGGAGATCACTAGGGTCTTCTCATTAAAGAATAAAGGTTGGCCACCTCTCTGTTCACCAGCTGGAGTCTATCTAGTAGTGTCTCCCCACTCTAATGAATTTTTGTTTAATTATCTTAATTTTTTTGATGAGCTATGAGTAAACCAATTTTGATATCACTTACACAAGCAGGTAACTCAGGTGAAAGCATGCTTTTAAGTCTATAATCCAAATTATATTATGAACAAATGATAAAAGAAAAATTGTTGAGCTCAAAATAAAGGGGAACAGTTGTTCACAAAATGACAAATATGTAAACAAGTACACAAAACAAATGAACATCTTTACAAAATCAGAGTGCACTCCAATATATTTTTGACCAAATTGAATTATAGTAACTCTACTACAATTTTAGAAATTTATAATTTATATAAATAGACTAGTCAGATTTTGTTGTCAATTATCAGAAATCTCTTATCAGAAAAATTTTGGAAGGAATGGAATCTTTTGTCTGTAATGAATATGCATATTCTTCAATAGGGCCCAGGTTGAATGTAGCCTCATCCTTATCTATTTGCTGTAGAGTGTTCTCCGAGGCATCACTGTCACAGCAGTGCACACCAGCGCCTTGAAAAGTAGAACCAACTTCTTCTCCAGTTCTGAGTTCATGATACAGCTGGACAGCATGCTTTAGCAAAACACAGACATTCTGGACACCAAGTTAGCTTTTTTTTTTTCCTTTACTTGATTGAGATGTCTTTCTGCTGTTGTACTTCCATCTTTTATAAAATTTTAAAAATTTAATAATATATGTTGCCAAGTGAAGTGGGAGGGAATGATTCCCCCTTTTGTCTTTCTAATTTAGTTTTGATCATATGGTGAGAAATCTGTATTCTATATTTTGGAAGAGGAAGTCATATAGCCTCCCTTATCCTAAGATGACCCATCTTTGAAAACAGAAACAAATTGAATCAACTTGTCTGAAGAATAATGACAATTAATAGCACTAGAGAAATTAGCCCCAAATCTGGATGAAGCCAATTAATATTACCAAATAAAGATTGAAAATCATTCTGGATTGATCTGAACAGTTTGAGATAATTGCCACATCTGTTTAAAAGCATCTGAAAGTTTCATGTTGGTAATTTTTTCAGAATCTTAAAATTTCAAGAAACCGTTTTTACCATATCCTGTCATATAAATAAGAATATTGCTGTTATTATCAGAAAACAGATGTTTCAATCTAGGAGTACTACATGAAATCCTCCCAATTAATACCTATTTAAAAGGGTTTTTATGGTCACTTCATAGCTTCTATAATCCACTTCTATGTCATCTCTGTATACATTTAATTCTATATTCTTATGACTAAACATGGTAGCTGCTTTGTGATTTCTAGGATTGCAGGCCATAGCGTCTGCAAGCCTCAGGACAATGTGGTACCTTTCTGTGATTTCTGAATCCTGTTGCAAATTAATATCTATCATAATTTCCATTGTCCATACACTTTCAAGGAAATTATCAGGACATTTTAAAGATCCCTCTCAAAAGGATCAGTGTGATGTCTAGGAGTAGACACACAAAGACTCTTGGGATGTACTTGAAAAAGTTCATTCAACTTAGTTTGGCTAGCTAAATTAATTACCTCTAAAAATTCTAAAACATAAAATGTGCTTCTATCTATGAAAGGGACTCTAATTGCAGGATCAGGTTGATTCGAGAGGGAATCTTCTCCCACTAAGCTACTGGTTTATGCTAGGATAAAACTATGTTAGAATAAAACCACTCACACCTGGACACTCCTTGGCAAACGTCAACACTAAGCGGTAGATTATTGCTTTATTGTCTGGTGCAGTGCATGGGGCATGAAGTCCCGCAGGAAGTGGTACAGCTCAGGGAACAGGCCCTGCACACACTGCAGTGGGGTGGCTGAGTATCCCCTCTGCCTCAGACACACTTGCCACGAAGGTCAAGAGGGGCTCAGCCCTTGCTCCCTGCTCCTGGTCACCACTGCCTGGTCCCACCAGCTTCTGGGTCACCCGGGCCTCAGTTACCAGCAATTCAGCTCCCCGTGTCACCCTCCTTTGCCTGCCACCACCCTTGCCATGTGCGGTGCCACATGGTGCAGTGACAGCTAGCACAGCCCTGGCATGGCTGGGTCAGCATTGGGTGGCTCTGTCCTTTCTCCCTGGGGCCCAGGCAATGGCTAGCTGCCATGGCAGGTCCCTGGCTGCACAGAGCCCCTCAGGCCCCAGTCCTGCGCCACCTTGCCAGCCTGCACAACCATCTCCTCCTTTGCCTCTGCATCGAGGTTGCCCGCATGTCCCCAGAACTCCTCATCCCGGTCCTTGCCACCCTTCCTGTGTCCATCTAGCTTTAGTCTTTTGCCAGCTTCTCCCTAGGTGGCTCCCTCCATCCCGGCACCAGGCCTTGGTCCCTTTGTCCCCCAGTTTATCTGGCACCACAGTGTGTCCTGCAGCACCTGCACCAGAGCAGGAGAGAGCTGGGAGAAGGGCTCAGTGGGCAGGAGAATGGGAGTGGCCATGAGCAGAGAGCAGGGAGGGCATGGCTGCAGACACGGCAGCAGCCCCCAGTCACGGCCTTGGGCTGATACTTCAGACTCTGGCAGTAACTGGCTGCAGCTTGTATCCCCTTGGGTCTGGGCGAGTTGCTGGCAGGGCCTCAACAGTCCTGCTTTACTCTCAGGGATGGGCTCCACTGACTGTCCCCTCTACAAGCACCAGGGCAGTTGCTGCCTCTGTAGCCACAGCCCATAGCTGGGAGGAGGTGAGAGGGGATGTGCCCAGCCACTGTGTGTGTTGCCTGTCACTTTTGCTCTGGCTGCTGGATATTTTATTTCTTCCTAGATTCCAAGTGCCAGCACTGTGACAGCACAGGCACCTGCCCCTGCATCTCTCACACAGGTCATGATGATGGGGATGTTTGGGGTCTACGTAGTGAAACCTTACTGGTCAGGAACGTTTAGGTCTTTTACAACTTTGACAGGTGATATTCTTCACTTGGTAGGGGTTGTAAGATTTCTGACACGTCCTGCAAAACTGAAGTAAGCCTTGTTCGTGACCTGGACACACCACACGTGTGCATTCTTCCAGCAGATGTTGCAATCCTTGCAGTGATCATAGCCATATTTCTGCTGGAAGCACTGGCACTTCTTACTTGGCTCAGTGCCCAGTAGCAACCTTTTCCGCATGGCGGCGGCTGGGGCTCCTGGGTCCTGGGGACTGTGTGGTAGTGTCTGCCACCCCAGCACACTGCACTGATGCATCACACTGCGGGTTCACCTGCACCCCCACATCACAGCAGCTGGGCCTGCAGGGGCACGGCCTGAAGCCCAGGCTCATGTGTGGCAGAAGTGTGGTGGAGGAGAATGAGGCAGGAAGGTGCTCCCCACCGTGGAGCCACCAGCCGTTGGTGCCCCTGGTGCCTGGTGGGTAGGGAAGAGAGAGGCCGGAGCACACACTGGGCAGGAATGTGCCCAGCACCCCGTCACCCACTGCAGCCATCTGGGCAGCCCCCATTACTTGATGGGGCCGAGGTGAGCTCCAATGGGGGTTTCTCAGAAAAGGTTGGCTTTTCCCAGCAGTTCTAGATGGACACTCATTATTCCTGTGATACCCTCACTGACACTTAGTACAAGGATGGCGAGGCTTAGCTGAAGAGACCAGCAATGGCTCGGCTGCCTTAGTTGATGCAGCAGAGCAGTTCTTGACAGAGTGTCCTTCATCACCACTATAAAACCCAAGAGCCTTGCTTTTTTTCTTCCTCCAGGATGTGGCTGAATAGTCTAAGAGCTGTCACCAAGGTAGCACCCTGTACATACGATAGACCAGTTTTTGTCCCCACAGATCCGAATCATCACCAGCCATTGCTTACAGTCCTTAGTTCAGGAAATAAATGTATACCATTGCTTTGCAGGCTCTGAAAGCCTCTTCACATCGTTTATTTGTATTTTCAAAGGCTACATGTTCACCTATTACTTTGCTAGCTTCTGTGTTACTTATGATCCTCTTATTAACCTACAATAAGCATGAGGCAAAATTTTGAAAAGTTCATCAGTGCCCTGATAAATGGAAGCCAAATTGAGGGATGCCTCTGCCTTAGAAGGAAGTTCCCTCCAAGCCTCGTGGCAGCCGTCTTGGTTTGCTCATATGCTGGCAATACAAAGGTCAGTTGATTGTTTCTGATAGCAAAGGAAGCTTCTCCAGTTAGCATATCCTTTGTAATAGCTATGTTGTGAACAGCATTATGGACTGCCTGGTCTGTGCAATATTCAAAGAAATTTCCTTTCCAAGCAAATAATCACTTGCATTTAAACATGCTTTAGCTCTTCCTCTCCCATCACCTGGGGCCATAATCTCTTGTCCTATAATTTCTATTAAACTCAAGGTAAAGGGAACAGTAGGGCCATTAAGTAGCAACAGCTTGTTTTAATTCTTTTAGGATTTTAAAAGGTATAGCTTCATAACAGTGCATAACTTGTCCCAGATCTTCAAGGACTTCAACTTCTGTTACAAGGTAGATATGTTAAAAACCCTCCATGGGCTCCCCTGCCCATCGAGCTTCTTTTAATGCCCCTTGCAAGGGAGATAGAGAAAATGGCTCTTCTCTCAGAGAGGGGGAAATTCCAATCTGTGACGCAGGAAAATTTCTCTGAGCTGAAAAGGCTGCGACAGCTGCCTGTGACTCAGTCAATTCTATGGAGTGTTGTGAGACGGAGTTCACGGGGAAACACCCCTCTGGCGGGGAAATGCCCCTTGTGTCCCCCCACACACACTGCTTCCTTCTTAAACTGGACCGGGGTGGAGGGCTCAGGCTCTGTTGGTTGTGTCGTTGTCTGCCTTCATGTCCTGCTTAGGGTCAAGACTTGATTCTGACATAACGTTCTGAGCCAAATCCTTCACGGTTATAAAACCTCTCCAAAACATCGAGAAAATCAAATACAGGAGTCAAACGTGCAACACAGACACGTATCCCTGGGAGTCTTGAGCCTCTATTTGCACTTCAATATCCCTTTCTCTTTTGGCTTCTTTGAAGCCTATATATTTTCTAGCCCTAGAGAACACGTATCCCCACGCTTTACACCTGATGTGCCAGTACCATGCACTCCAGTGCTGAGTACTAGCTCTCATGAATGTGCTTCCCCCCTCGGCTGCATGCTCTTTGGAAGCGCACCCACTGCCGACTTATTCTCTCACAGGGTATCCTGTTTGGGTGCCAAATGTAGGGAATTTGTTTGTCTGTCAGTGTGCCCTAGGGAGGAGGAAAATGAAACAAGAGACAAAAGCTGGAGTCAGGTGGCGTAATCTCTTTGCCTCAGTGGGCTGGTGACTCAACAACAATAGTATGGGTGTTAATTTATACTCCTGCAAAGTTAGTACCATGAGAGGCAATGTGCCTAGTGATGGACAACTGAAATTGTCTATGCAGGATGATGCTCTCAAGACGGAGGTAACTTGACTGCTTGAGGCACTCTGGCTCTGTCCTCCCCTCACACATATGGCCAATTTCGGCTCCAGCCACTCCCTACAATATAAACCTAAGCATTTCATGGCATTGGCAACCAAGGTGTCAAAAGTGCTGGAAGTGCAAAGTAAAGGAGTTCGAGCTGTTAATAATGCCCGAGCAGAAACCCCAGGGTCTACACCTGCTGGAACAGGATTGCAGGTGGCTGCTGCCTTCAGTTCTGGATCCAATAAAATGTTACTACCTTGGCCAGGGTTTGAACCACTGCAAAGGAAGCAAAGATAAGAAGCTGGAAGACAGGAAAATAGCTGCTATAAAGACATATGATGATAAGGCTAAAAACATTCAATAGTGAGGCTGATATATGAGTGACCAAGTTGCTGATCTGCTACCCTAGGTGATAGAAAGTCAGGACAAGTTTTTGAGAGAATCTGAGAAGGTGGCTCTCCAGGCAGCATGGAAGAGGGGTTGAGAGGAGAAGAGTGGAAGTAGGGATACAGGTGAAGAAACTCTTGTGAATACTCTGCCGAGGGAGGACGAGGAGTGAACGTGGCAGTTCAGGAGGGTGTGAATCGGAGAGAGACTCTGTCATCATAACAGAGAGCATTGGGGATCCATGTTAGGTGGTTATTAGGGCAGAGAGAAGCTGATGGCAGATGTGGAGGACAAGTGTGACACCATGGGTCCCTCGCAGCATCCCTGTGGTGCTCTGTGTGGGGAAGAAAATCATCCTCACCCTTCTCTTTCCCCTTCTCCTAGCTGGAGTATTCTCTCCTCACTCTGTAGCTCCTGATGTAGACCCATTGTTTGGACCACTTCTTACCTAGGTTCCAGCCTTCTTTTCCCTCTGGAAGGCAATGCGTTTGGCATCAGGGTACAAGGGTTCTGTAATATCCCCAGCCTGGAGTAGGGACAGGCTCAGTGAATGATGAAGGAGACAGTGATGTAATAATGCAGTGGCAGCTACTCCTGTGCCTGAACGCCACACCTCCTCCTCTCCTCCTCATCCCCACTTCAGACCCCAGTGCCTGTCCCTTGCTGGGTAACCCTGGTGTCCTTCAAATCCTGAGAGCATGCCCAGCATCTGTGTCGGCAGCCAAAGCCACACAAGCTGCTCAGCAGAGTTCACTCAGGGTGCTGCTCCGCTCTAGCTGTGAAGGTTAGTTCTGTTGTGTT